>CM016561.1:14468426-14710349 GCA_003412495.2 Echium plantagineum | reverse complement strand
TATTTTATTTTTTTAAAATAAAGTTGTACTAATTATTAATTTATATTGAAGCTTAAAATTATAAATCTATTTCAAATTTTATTATTTTCATCTATTTTTTTCAAATAAAATACTAATTATTAATTTATTTCAAATTTTATTATTTTCATCTTCATATTGAAGTAATTTGAGCTAGCTCGTCTAAAATTAGCTCCTTAATTCGATAGAACGATATAAAAAGTTGCTTTTAGTAAAACTTAAAAGGAATGTAGTGTGAGTGCTCTAACCTCCATCCCAAAATATTTGACCTATTCCAGTTTTTCAGTCAAACCTTAAGAACTTTGAGCATCAATTATCATTAGACGGTGATAAATAATATACTCATGTGAATTATTACTAGGTTCGTTTCAATATATATTTTTAAAATATCAACTTCTTATAATCCTTAAGCGTGTAAAATTAGAGATATTTACGTCTTAAGTTGTGTATTAGTGATCGTAAAAAAGTATCAAAGGCTTCTGACCTAGTGGTACCGGGTTCGAGCCTCTTTGCAAGAAGTCTCGGGTGCGAATCTTGTAGAGGAGTATATTTAAACATACTTCATCTGCATTGGTGGCTGCCTTTGCAGCGTTTTTCGGGGCGCCCTGTGCAACATTTCAGCACCCACTTTGTGGGATTTCAAGCGTTTCGGCGATTTCCAGCACCACGCTATGGGATTTCAAGGCGTTTCAAGGCAACTTCGGGGATCGAACTCACATCAGGAGGCAAAGTTCAAGCATTACGTGGATTTGTGTCACATCCAGAAAGCGAGTGTTCATCATCGCAGCAGCAGTCGAGAAGACAAAACTGTTTATTTGGAATTTAGACTCCCATTTGCTAGTTTGAAAATATAATTTATTTCCTATCGCATGATATTTAAACTTCCATTGTGTGAAAAATAGGAGATCGTAAAAAATCAAATAAGTCAAATATTTTAGGATAAAATAAGTAATATTTTATTAGGGGACTGACAAACATAATAATTGAGTAATACTATTTTTAAAACAAACCTTCCATTCTTTAATTAATCATGGCTTGACATAACTTGTACTTGATTATAAATTGTTTATACACATTCAAATAATGTTTTTTTAATAGAAAAAAGAACTTTATAATTTATATTTTATGTTCATATATAGTAATTGATGAAATTTCAATTATGGACAAAATAATTTCACTCCTAAAAGCCGTTTTTTCTAAAGGATTCATTATATGAATAATCTTGATAGAGGGTAGGAAAGAGATATGAATTGAAGTACGGGTTTTGAGGAGGAGGGAATGTGGTAATTAGGGTGGTGAAGGCGATAACTGATAAGGAGTGTTTTATTGTTTTGTTTCGTTAAAGAAATGTGTGTTAGTAAAAAATGATATGTGTATCCATAAAAGATAATATCAAATTAATTGAAGAAATATATAATTTATTGAAGAAATTAATGTTAATAATGGGAGGTTGAACCTCCTCAGAAAAAACTTATTGATTTAGAAAATATATTAATACTTTTAAAAATGTTAAAAGTGATATTTGATACATTAACTATTTTGGATAATTAATTAATAAGTTTTTGATACATTAATTATTATGAAATATTTTATTCTATGGATAAGGGATAGAATGATTAATACTCATGGAATTGGATGAACCAAATTAGTCAAGCCATTCTGCAAATGCCCAAAATAGCCTGAAAGATTCCATATATGTGTCACATGTCACCAGTTTCGACTTTCGAGCTTTCCCCTACCGGAACCCACTCACCAATTCCCTCTAAATTACTAATATACCCTTTGATTTTCTTGATTGACAATGCAAAGCTCACTGCTATTATTTAATGCGGCGAGTCCTACTAACCTTAAATCATTTTCTCCTCCTCCCCTAAACCACTTCTACTACTACTCATCACCATCATCATTACCACGTCAACACAAAAAGAATAATAGCAATCGATTAAAAAGTAAAAGTCAAAATTACAAAAGCAATAGTATCATGCGTTGTGTAAATTCAGGTGGTGGAAATGGGGTTTTGGGTAATTTCCATCTGAACGAAGCCAGTTTTTTAGCTTCACTTATGCCCAAGAAAGAAATCGGAGCCGATCGCTTCATTGAAGCCAATCCTCAATACGATGGTCGTGGTGCTCTTATCGCTATTTTCGGTACTCATTTTTCTCTCTAAATTCTTAAGTCAACGCTATTACTATATTCCACAACTACATGTTTCCTACCACGTAAGAGTGACCAAATTGATGGAGTAGTTGAATTAACGAACTTCGATTTTTCTACTAACAATTTCTTGGTTACTCTCGAAAGCGACTGTCGAGTGGATATTACATCAGTCCGAAGTATTGAGTGCACTCTAAATATTAATCGGAACTTGCATGAATCTCAACAATAAATAATTGACACGTAAATAACTATACAATACAAGTAATGTGGCCAAAATGATGAATACCTTTTTCGAAATATTCATATTTTGCTAAGATCAATCAATAGAGCTGATGTTATAGTTAAATGATATTGTTATGCACATAGTTCTAAAGCATGTACTTTTTTTTTTTTTTGTAAATTAGCCATAGATGTGAGTTTCGAATCAGGACCTTTTGGTCACTAACACGAACCTTTTACACTAGGCTATTCGATTACTAAGTCTCTAATTTTCAAAATAGTAGGACCACTGCGTAGCAAGTAGTGATTGCGGGTCCCTGTAATCACAGAACTACATGTTTCCCTAATTTCGTACTCCTTACTCTTTGTCTGGTAAGTTTATATACTTCGAATGTAAGATGAGTGATTAATCAAAGCTCTGGGATTTGAGTATGCAGATTCTGGAGTGGATCCAGCTGCTGCTGGTCTACAAGAAACGACGGATGGGAAGCCCAAGATACTGGATGTGATTGATTGGTAATGCTGAATTGAATTGACTAACTAACATGATTGCTTCGTTGTATTAATGCATTCATTGATTTATTTATGTCTAGTACTGGGAGTGGCGATATAGATACATCCACTTTGGTGAAGGCTGACGAGAATGGTTGTATTGTTGGGGCCTCTGGTTAGTATTTACTGCCTTTGGTTACAGTTAATTGCGTTGTTGGGTGTCAACGTGATTTAATCTAAATTGTTCGTCTTCAGGTTCTACCCTGGTTGTGAATTCGTCGTGGAAGAATCCTTCTGGGGAATGGCATGTAGGTTATAAGTTAGTGTATGAGCTTTTTACCGATACTCTGACTTCACGGCTCAAGGTAATCCCACCAATGCCTCAATTATTTGTTACTTTATTACTATTTGATTGTTGCTAAACTTATAACAAGTAACTAATATATATGTTATTGTCTCTCTAAAATTTTCCCTTATACAGAAAGAAAGGAAGAAAATTTGGGATGAGAAAAATCAGGAAGCAATAGCTGAAGCCGTAAAGCAGCTTGCTGAGTTCGATAAGGTTATTGATTTAAAAAATGAGTTATTTCGTCTCCACATTCACTCCTGTTTGTTTTAAGGTTGGATAACAATCATGAGAAAAATGAAAGAACAAATGGAAAATAGAGTTGTTACAGTCTAGCACAAATTCACTTTGATCTTTCTCGATTTCCCTTCATTTTCGTCCCCGTCTACCTCAAAACAACTAGGGA
The DNA here is from genome assembly GCA_003412495.2 of Echium plantagineum. Lineage (NCBI taxonomy): Eukaryota > Viridiplantae > Streptophyta > Magnoliopsida > Boraginales > Boraginaceae > Echium > Echium plantagineum. Next base: position 14,706,711 of record CM016561.1, on the reverse strand, counting down.
CTTAAGTAGGTAGGTGTTGCTCCCATCTTCTAAATTAATATCTGATCACAATTAATTTGCTTGTGCAGATAAATGATAGAATTGAGAAAGCAGATTTGAAAAGAGCCAGAGAAGACCTCCAGAATAGAGTTGATCTTCTGCGCAAGCAAACTGATGTTAGATTCTCTTCTCTTTTGAATCTTGTTTATCGTTTCTTGTTGTTTTCTAAAGGCGCCTTTATCGTTTTAGAGCTATGATGATAAGGGACCGGTCATAGATGCTGTTGTGTGGCATGATGGAGAAGTATGGAGGGTAGCTATTGATACACAAAGTCTAGAAGATGAACCTAAAAATGGGAGGCTTGCGGACTTCACTCCTCTGACTAATTATAGGTATTTGGAGATTATACTCTGTTCACATTTGTATCTCATGCCTTCAGATGTAAACATGATTTTAGACTTAGTTCAGCTGTAGTGAGAACTATAGACATTCACTTAAGTAGGAGCCAGCTTCTCAATATTCAATAAAATAATGTCTTGATAAGTAATTCATTTAGTGTGCACATTTCATCTATTACTTTCTATAATAATTTAAAGAAAAAATGTAAAACATACAATTCAGTGTGTATGCATCTTTATTTTCTGCATATCTTATAGTATGTGGTATAGAACTCCTAATCTGTAGGATCACAACTTTTAATTTGAAGTTTAAGAAGTGATGGTCTATGTCTTGCGTATTGTAGTGCGACGATGGATCACTCTACACTTCCTCATCTTTTAGTCAATGTTTCGCCTTTTCCTTTCTTTAAAGTATCCAGTTTCTATAAGTGGATTTTTTATGCTTAAAGATTGCAAACTAGATAGAGACATAAGTTATTCTATTGACATCCAGATGGGGATCTCTCCAGTTTGTCTCTATGTTCTCTTTTGCTTTAGACCATGTCACCCAAAAAGGGAACAATTCTAATTTTTCTTGTTTTTTCAACAATATTATCATGTATGCGTAAATTCATGGAATTTTTAAGAAATTTTTATATTTCATTATGACCTTGCAACCATTAGCCCCCAGATCTATTTGGCGGTTAGAATGTATTTTAATGAGTATAAAATGCTTGCCATTGTCGATGAAAAATAATGGAAGATTACTCACGAATGTTACTTAACAGGGTTGAGCGGAAGTATGGTGTTTTTAGCAAACTAGATGCTTGCACATTTGTTACCAATGTTTACAATGAAGGCAACATTTTGAGTATTGTAACCGATAGTTCTCCACATGGCACTCATGTTGCTGGAATAGCTACTGCTTTTCATGCAAAGGTGATAAATTCTCATCATTTGTTTATATAACCGTCTTAAGAAGTCTGGTATAATGAATTTCCATGTCCTATGGAGGCAAAGATTTTTATATTATGGAATAAGTCAACATGGCACTACCTATTACCTACGCTTATTATATCTTGCGAAGTGGTAGATAGGTTTGTGCACAACACTCCTGGGTCAACTTGGAAACAGCCTCCCTGTTACCACAGGGGCAAGGCTGCAAACTATTGGAACCCCCCCCCCCCCCCCCCCCCCCCCCCCTCCCAATCATGCTTAGGAGGGAGCACAATTGCATTTGGGAGACATGTGCATGTTGTTGATGCAAGAAGCTGGTATAATGAAGTCTCTACTGTTTACCTTATTCCTCCCTAGGAACCGCTATTGAATGGGATTGCACCTGGAGCACAATTAATTTCATGTAAAATTGGAGATTCACGGTTAGGTTCAATGGAGACGGGAACTGGCTTGGTGCGAGCATTAATTGCAGCTGTGGAAGTAAGTTGATTGTGAAGTATCCTAGTTCTTTGTGACACCTATTAGCTGAGTTATCTCATACTCTCTCCAAATGCATATACAAATTTGCATGTAATTCCATTTTGGTTTAATTATAATAGGGAATTTGGCACTTACAGAATATAGACAAATTGACAATAGTTTAGTGGCTAATGCAAGAGTTGGAAACTTTATAGTTGTCTTAGTGCTCAAGTAAATGCGTATTGACCGGCTGCATTGTGTGGCACACCATAGAATTATTAAATACTTCTTCCGTTTTTTTTAGTTGTCGTTTTAGGCTAAATTTTTGTTTGGAAATAGTTGTCATTCTAGCATATCAAATTGTAATTCTACATTTCCTATGTACTTTTTGCTTACTTTTTCTATTGAAATTATCAATAATCCAATGGTATAGTGTCAGTCAATTGTCATTTTACATTTTCAATGTACTTTCTTACTACTTCCACTTTTTCTTAATTAATGTGAAAATGGCTAAAATGACAAGTAAAAAAACCCCGGAATGAGTACATCTTAAGTTGATCTCTCTCTTGAAAGTTTGGCAACATAGTGTCTACCACCAGCTCTCCACTTAGACGCTTAATTAATTTTTAGTATACCTAACTGCCTTCATTGATACTAAGAATTTACTAATATCTAGGCCTATCTATAAACATAACATATTCATTGTACTTGTGTTTTCCAGCACAAGTGTGACCTCATTAATATGAGTTATGGAGAAGCCACATTGCTGCCTGACTATGGTCGCTTTGTTGATCTAGTTAACGAGGTGACTAATCTGTAGCCCTATAACTCGAGCTGTACATTATAATTATGATTTTGATACTATTTGGTAATATCAGGTGGTCAACAAGCATCGTATCATATTTGTCAGTAGTGCTGGCAACAACGGACCAGCACTTAATACAGTTGGTGCTCCTGGTGGAACAACTTCAAGCATTATAGGAGTTGGGGCATATGTCTCTCCTGCTATGGCTGCTGGGACTCACAGCCTAGTTCAAGCTACTCCTGAAGGACTTGAATATACTTGGTAGGCTAACTTTCCAGATTAAATTAGTTTTAGAAGTGGTCCAACGGGTAGTAAAACCAAATAATTCGATTTAAAGAGTAGAACAGTACTCATTTCTTTAACAAGGCAACCTGACATTACATATAGTAAGCAAACTCCTGATGCAATTGTGATTTTACTTTTTGAAGAGTAGAAATTTAGTAATAAGTGAAATGGCGACGCATTTCCTTGTCTGATCAACTTATCCTTGAATTTTCTAGTAAAGATTCCTAATGTCAAACATAATATTCATGATTAGTTGTGACTTTTTGCATCCCTTATGTCTTTAGAAATCTCCGTCCGCTGTTCTTTGTTCTACGTTATGGAAATAATGTCATCTGACTACCAAATATGTCTTTTCAACTCCCTAAAATTATCTCAAACAGATGCACAAGTTTGTTAGAATGAATTAATTTTTTAAACCAATCTTTTATTCCAAGAAGATAGAAAAAAACAAATGGAATGGGCTTCACATTGTTCCTAATCTGATTTGATGTCCTCCCGACCAATATTATCCTTGAATTTTACAATTAAAATATTTCTGAAAGAAAGCACGATTTCTAGTAGTGATAATGACATCTTTACTCTTGTTTTTGGACCTTTCAAATTATTTGTTATTCTTTTCTCACTTTGAAAATGTGGGTTTTATACTGCTAAAAAATAATTTACTTTCTTGGAACTGCCCATAATTGGTTAAAAGAGATGCAGGTCTAGTCGAGGACCTACAGCTGATGGCGATCTTGGGGTATCCGTAAGTGCAGCTGGTGGTGCTGTGGCTCCTGTCCCTACATGGACTCTTCAGCGACGGATGCTCATGAATGGAACATCAATGTCATCTCCCTCTGCTTGTGGTGGAGTAGCTCTGCTCATCAGTGCAATGAAGGTTTTTTTTAGCATGGCAATGTAATTTTTTGGTAAGTTCTACTATTAGATTCAACATATTTTTAAATGATTGTATCAAACTTTTCAGGCTGAAGGTATTCCCGTGAGTCCTTTCACTGTTCGGAGGGCTCTTGAGAATACATGTCTTCCAATTGGAGATCTACCTGAAGATAAGTTATCTGCTGGACAAGGGCTGATGCAAATTGACAAGTTAGATTGTTATCCTATAAAATTTCTCCCCTCTTTCCCTTCTATAGTTGATGATATTTTGTTCATAATTGAATGGCAGGGCATTTGAATACATCCAGAAATCAGACAGTTCTCCATGTGTTTGGTATCAAATAAAAATTAACCCTGCAAGCAAGTCATGTAAGATCCCCCATCCTTTATTTTGTAACTAAGGTGTTGTGCGAGCCTAGACGAGTTCCTAAATGCAATTCTATCCTGCATAAATAAGTATATATGCATCGTTTCTATATACCTATAAAGTGTATCATCACACTATTAATAATCGGTGGTAGAATTAATCTTAAGCTCCATTTTCTTGATTAATTTTGGTAATTTGGATTCCGAATTTGAAAAATCTTTCGAGCATATTAAATAAGTTGGCCCGGCACCTGCAATGGTTAGAGGCACATTCGGAAGTGAGGGTGGTGCTGTAGACATTAGAACCATGGTTGCCTAATTTTGCACTAGCCCAACTTTACTCTGATCTCTTCCATGGCTAATAAGTTCTCCCTCTAAATGTAATGTTTTTTGCAGCCCCAACTTCACGAGGCATATACCTCAGGGAAGCTACTAATTACAAACAATCAACAGAGGTGAAGTAGAGTCTCATTTAAGTATTATTGTAATCTAAATGTTCATTGAGGTTTCTTTTCCATGATTTTTCTGAGTATTAATTAATAGACGTCTTCAATAGGCTTTATCATTTCAACCCATCGCTCTCTTGCTCTCATCTATGTGATACTCTTTCAACTAATATTAACATAAGCATTCCCTGGTGAAGTAGAGTCTCATTTAAGTATTATTGATTGCCAAGAGGTCTGTGTTTTGATAGGATTATTGCAGACAATTTTTGTAAGACCAATGTTAACCATTTTGTTTCAGCATTGTAAACATGTCTTGATAAAATCAATGTATGTGCATTTACTATGATAATGAGTAATTGTTTATTTGACATCTGTGAACATTGAATATTTCAGTGGACAGTTCAAATCGAGCCTAAGTTCCATGAGGATGCAAGCAACTTAGAGCAATTGGTTCCTTTTGAAGAATGTATTGAGTTACGTACTACTGGCGAGAATGTGATCAAAGCACCAGAGTACCTTCTGCTAACTACCAACGGTCGTAGCTTCAAGTTGGTTACTTTACCTTCTCTCTCATCTCCTACTCTGTCTTTACATCCTTGATTTTGTGGAGCAGATGTGTGGTTTCTATTTATTGTATTCTTAATTTACAGTCTGTGCTCCAATTCTTCTTCCTTAAGGACACAGTGTCACTTATATTAGGATGATGTGAAGTTCTAAGTTATTAGAGTGTATAATTCGGTACATGCAGAACTTTCCTTTTTTATGAAACATTTCGTATAGATGTTTCCTGTCATATTCGTGAAAAAGGTTAAGATACTTTCTATATCAGATTTGAATCTCCTGAGTATCCTGTATAAATTCATTTTGTTTTATTCGCAGTGTAATTGTGGATCCTACTAAACTCAGTGATGGGTTACACTATTATGAAGTTTACGGGATTGACTGCAAAGCACCATGGCGTGGTCCACTCTTCCGAATTCCTATTACCCTCACAAAACCAAAAGTTGTGAAGTCTCGACCCCCACTAATTTCATTTCAAGGGATGCCATTTGTACCAGGTAGCTTAATGCCGTAAATTCTGTCTTTGTAGATGCTTCTATTCCCATAGAAAAAACATCTGAATAGAATAAAGAGAAGTTGTAGTAACTGATTCACCAAAGTAGACGCTGGTTTTGCTTCAGCTTGGTTGTTGTAGAGCCATGTAATAACTTTTTATACATTAAAGTTCTAAGACAACGAAGTGACTGGTGACAGCTGATTTTCAGAATTTTTAAATAAATTGTGAAGCAGAAGTAAAAATGTCAATAGCCTATACAAGAACCAAAGTAGAGTTGGATGATACTGGGAACAGTTTCCCTTTTTCTAGAGTACTGGGAGACCGTTGCGTCTTCTGATGACTTAATGTCATATATATTGTATGCAATACTCGTCTGTTGCTACCCTGACAGCCTGACCTGTATCTCATATTTTTTCTAATATAGGCCATATTGAACGGAGGTTTATTGAGGTACCATTTGGAGCTACATGGGTTGAGGCCACTATGCGTACATCAGGGTTTGATACAACTAGAAGATTTTATATTGATACAGTTCAGGTAAAATGTTTGAAGAGTTTTGTCTTGTATGAAAACATAAGAAGAATCTTAGTGACATGTTAGTAATAATAGATCTCACCACTGCAAAGACCCATGAAGTGGGAAGGTGTCGCCACGTTCTCCTCCCCTTCTGCCCAAAACTTTGCTTTTCCAGTGGAGGGTGGTCGAACAATGGAACTGGCCATAGCCCAATTTTGGTCTAGCGGCATTGGAAGTCATGAAACTACTACAGTCGATTTTGAGGTACTACATGCAAAGTTGCAGTTTGCAGTATACTTTCCTTTACGTCAACATTTAAAGAAGAGAAACAACAATTACATATAACAAAAACAAAGGAGGAGTTTACTTCTTTGATTGAGTTTAATCTTAAAGGATTTATCTCTATAAAATGAGCACTTCTGATGCTTTTCTAACCGAAACTATTACATGTATTTCAGTTTGGGTTCCATGGGATCAGTGTCAACAAAGATGAAGCCGTTCTTTATGGAAGTGAAGCCCCACTTAGGATTGATGCTGAAGCTCTTCTATCATCAGAGAAACTTGTCCCTGCTGCAATCCTAAACAAGGTTCGTATATCGTGATTCAGCAATATATGGTGTACTTATACTTATCACACCCTACACTAGTTCTTATGTTGGAGTATGCAATATCAACGCCTAAAAGTCAGTGTCATCCCTAGTAATGTTTCATGCTCTCCTGATATTAGTTGGTTGTCGTCAGTAAATTGATCTTTTCACTGTAGTCTTCACACGTTTTTTGATTATATAATATAGTTTTAATCCTTTGCAAACATTATGATTTAAGTTGATGCCGAACAACAAACAATAAAGTTCATTGAATAAATCAAAGTACCATAAGTGTATAGATGCAAACTTGTAACTAAGGATATATAAAACTACAACACAACTAACAACTTTACTTTTAAATAATTATATGCAATCATAACCAATTGAACATACAATCAATCAATTAATTCCTTCACAATTCGAGCACCTAAAAATAATATGAAGAAGAAAGTAAGGAGTAGGGTGAAAATCTAAAAGATTCAAACTCAACAATAATATGAAGAAGAAAGTAAGGAGTAGGGTGAAAATCTAAAAATAATATGAAGAAGAAAGTAAGGAGTAGGGTGTTTACCAAGGTTCGCTAATCTTCGCCTTCCCGTAACACTCTCCACCTTAGGCTTTTTCTACGAATCGACTAGTCTGAACTTCTTCGAAAGTTGGCGAAGTCCAACTCAATGTACAACTCTAAACTCCTTGTTAAGAACTCGTGGAATCACCCCACTATTTTGCTCCTATGACGGCTTAGATGCAACTCCACTACTTCAAGCACTACATGCCCTATAGCTTGAGCACTAGCGTCAACACTACCATGACCTCCTTAATACCTAGCTTGAGTAAGCCTCACGATACCTCAGACCCTCAAGTATCCAGTATAAATAACAGATAGGTGCATCCAAGGCCCGTCGATCTTGATTCTTCGTTAGTTGTTCTTCATCACTTCTTGAACCTTTCATGACCAAGTGATTAACTCTTCGTCTTCAATGTCATTCTTTTCTATAAGCTTCTACAAGTGTTCAAGTATTCAATGACTAGTGTGTGGGTGATCCTAATCACCACATTTGATTTTTAAGCTCATCCATTGCAATTCTTTTCTTGCTTGGATGATATTAATATATAAAAAGTCTAGCTCCTCATCAAGCAACTTTCTAATTTATCAAGAATACAACATTTAAGCATAACTGTGGGAAAGCAATCAATGTTTTGTCAATCATCAAAACAACGAGTATGATTATTCATAGACCAATAGTAGGATCTATGGATATAAGTGAAATATTGCATACATCAAGTTTTGAAACTTATAGTTCACCAGAACTTCATATATGCATTCCCAAATTAATGTTTCCCTATAATAAGAAGGGAAATCTGAATCATGTTGCCTTTAATTTTTTAATAGACTTCTCTTCTACTTCAGTATGCACTTCAGTTGATTTGTACTGCAATTATACACTGCTCTGGTTTAGATAGATATATTTAAAAGGGAGGACTTAGAATTTTAGCTGGAGTAGGACCTATCAAATATGCTAAATTGTAATAAGGAATATCATTTCGAATCGATTCATTTTCTTCAATGATTTTGACAGTGTAAGTTGAGTGTTTCAGAGATTCATATTAGAAGTTTTACAAATTCTTCTACTAAAAATCTTCAAATTTCTTTCATATTCACTCCGAAATGTAATTTCCAATCCTGATGCACCTGAAAGATGTTCATCCATTATGACTCTCTGCATGTACCTTACTGTGCAGGTTAGATATCCATATCGCCCTGTTGAAGCAAAGCTGAGTACCCTTTCAGCTGACAGGGACAAGTTACCTTCTGGGAAACAGATACTAGCATTAATACTAACGTGGGTTACGCCAATTCTATACCTCCTTGCTCATTGCTTGTATTTTTCATAACTTCTAATATACTTTCTCTGCTGGTCTTGCAGTTATAAATTCAAATTAGAAGATGGTGCCGAAATAAAACCTCAGATTCCGTTGCTCAACAATCGGATCTACGACTAACAAATTTGAATCTCAATTTTATATGATATCAGATATTAACAAGGTAAATTACTGCTCTTTATTTATAACGGATGCAGCTGTCTCTGTGTATTGCTCTTGCAGTGGCACCATAGAAGTTTTACCTATTGTCCAATGTTAACAATAGTTATGACGATATAGAAGGGTTAATACATGAGCATGCCTCCAAAAATGCAGCTCACACAGGTGATGGTGCCACATGTTAACTCGAGGGGTCAATTGGGCAATTTTTTTCTACAATGGACAATAATGTTGTTGTGTAGGTGGTGTCACCTATTGACACAACTAGTGCAATAACTTACTGAGGGCTGAGTTCATTTTTTCTAATGAGCGTTCTGCAAGATGGAGAGACCTATGCAAACTAAAACTTGTATAACCCCTAGTTTTTTATGAGTATAACTATTGCTGACCTAGGGAATTTAATTTGTCTCCAGACCAATACAGTTATTCTATTGTCATTTTTATTTGGAGTGGGTAAAATAGGGTTTAAAATGTGGAGATTGGCTTCATTGCTGCCTGCCATTTGCCAGGGTATTGTCTCAAGTATTTAACATTTTTCCTGTAGAGAGTTTATGGCATGGGCGATGTCTATCCAGAGTATGTGAAACTTCCAAAGGGTGATTTCATTTTGCTGCTTTATTTGAGGTGAGCTTGTCTTTTAAGTTAATGGAATGTTTAGCCATATACAGACTGCAGACAATATTTTCAATGTTTGTTAAGTGTCAAAGTATACATCACGTTAAAGTAACACACAGCCTCCGTTCCTTACTGCAGTCTATTATTTAGAATTTCTGACTCGTCCTTAATTAAACTATGCACAATATAACCACCCTTCTCTTTCAGGCATGATAATGTGCAGTACCTAGAGAAAATGAAGCAGTTGGTGTTATTCATTGAAAGAAAATTGGATGAGAAGGTAAATGATGGATCTGCAGTTGCTCTCGGTGATTTAGTTTGTGGTAAATACTAATTAGTATTGGTGTGTCCCTGTCCTCTTATGTACACATGGTTCATGCAAATATTCTTTCTACCCACAGTTGTCTAGTTTAAACTTTCTGGCCCTCGCATGGGTTACTTTTTTAGTAACCTATAATTTTCTGTTTCAGGAGTTCATTAAATTAAGTTTTTACTCACAACCAGATGGCCCAATCATTGGTAATAGTGGTTTCAAATCATCTGATATGATTCCTGGGTACACCTCTCTTCCTACTGGATTTATATGCACTTTCATGTATGGGTTAGTTATTAACTATCTATAATATTGCAGAAGGAAAGAAGCATTTTATATTGCTCCTCCCTCGAAGGACAAACTTCCTAAGGTTGTCTTTCTTTCCCTCACTTTTTCCAATGATCTGTTCATGTCAATTGCATAAGGTGTTTGGATAGCTTTGTATGAAAGCTATAAAACATAAGCTACACTAATGCAACAAATACTTGAACTTGCACTAACCTCGCGTGGGCCCCTGCCTAAATCAATCAACTCCCTCACAGTTTTCCTCTTATGTCGTCTACTAAACTTGGACAAATAATTAAATGTACTTTATATTAATTTTCGCTCATCGTTTATTATCTATATGATCAACTTCGCGATTACACATTTGCAGAGCTGCAAAGAGGGATCTGTTTTGATTGGAGCAATATCATATGGAAAGGTTTCTTTTGGGGGTTCAGAAGAGGGCAAAAATCCTGTATCTTATCAGATATCATATATAGTGCCACCATCAAAGGTATATATATCTGATCCCTGTGCAATATTGCTGACCAGAAGTCCATTACTGACCATTCATAAGTTGGAAAATTTCACCATTTCATTATTTATGTTTTCTTTCAGATGGATGACGACAAAGGAAAGTCTGCTCCCTCCGTCATTCAGAAGAGTGTTTGTGAGCGAGTCGAAGAAGAGGTAACTTGAGACATCTGGCACTTACCATCTATGCTATCAGAGATTCCTATTGTATGTAGAAGCGAGTGTGTTTTTATGGATTTAAACATTGTCATGCATTTCCTTAGTTGCATCGTCCAATGTGTCCGTGGAATTTGTTCTTGTTCGGGTATCATTACGGTGAGTGGAAATTGGTTGTGTATAGATTAAGTTGGAAATGGACAATAATTTTTTCGTAAGGATGTAATTGAAGGAAACGATGAAATATTTTTACAACACTTTGATGAGGTATGCACTCAATAGATGCAGACGTACTGCACGAATAACGTAATATTATTATACAAAATTTCAAATTCTTGATGATGTATGGTTGTAGTATGAAAGAACAATCTTGTCATCAGATGGGATACATGACGTAAGTAGGTTGTCTTTAATTACAGTTAATAATGCGTACTTGAAGTTGCTCATTACTTTGATGCATGACGTAATTAGGTAGTTTTTTTCTTCTGCATAGTTAGTAATCTGACATGAAGTTCCTTATTGGTATGATTGTGGCAGAAGAGTTTCCATGTTAAGCGTGTAGCTTGTGGAGAAGAAAAATGGTCTCAACTTAGTTTGTTTTGTGATAATTTTTAGTAATGTGGCTTTCTAAAGCTTAATACTCATAGGTATTTATCACATATCTTAAATATTTCTCTAGCATTAAACAACTACTGCCTTGCATTTAATATCGTTACATTTACCGACTCATTGAACAGGGAAAGCTAGCATAGGGTACTTGTGTATATTTCCCTCCCGTCCATCCTCCACCCGTTACTGTTGTGGATATTTAACATTTCTAATCTCCCAGCCTTTATTAATCTGGTATTTTAGGTCAGAGACGCCAAGATAAAAGTTCTTGCTAGTCTGAGTCAAGGAACCGACGAAGACCAGTCAGAATGGAAGAAGCTATCCATCTCACTTAAGGTTATTTTGTTTATGTTTTACTGGCTTGATTGCATATGATCTGTGTCTGAACATATAATTCCAGGTGCTAATAGCTGTATTCCATGTATATTTGCAGGAAGAATATCCAAAATACACTCCATTGCTTGCAAAAATATTGGAAGGTTTGTCGAGTCAGAGCAATGCTGACGGCGACGTTCATCTATATGAAGAGGTAATGAGCTTTCAAGCACAGGTGCTTTCTATTATTAGTTTAAGAAATGTTGACTAGTTGTGGTTTGGATGCTACACATATGGGTTACTTCTTAAATCTTGCGAACAGAGTTCTGAAGAACTTGTATCTTTCTTGAGGTCTTTAGAGGCAGTAATGTTCCATTGTGTACTGATGAACTAACTACTTGTCATTTTGTTTGCTCTAATTCGGCATATTGGTTGTATTATGTACTTCAAAAGTTACTCCCACCCTTCTAATATATATTGAAGTTATTCGACAAAGAATTAAACTTTCGGGATTGAGGAACTAACTTAATTGCTTACCTTCATGGAATTCCTACGATTCTGCAGATTGAAAATGGTATGTTATGTATGATGCGATTCAGTGTACTTATGTAAGTCGCAGTGGCATTCGAATTTGGGTTTAAAAAGCATTTTGTTTTATCCTTTTTCATTTGTGACCACGTTTATGGCCACATTTTTAATGTGACATTTCATATAGAAGGTTACAGTATATCTAAAGGACACACTTATCGCATATCCAGTTTAATAACAAACGCAACAGAAGACATTTTAATTCAGTAGTTTACTCCTCTCTTGTTTTAGTTTTAGTTTTTTTCCAGATTTTATATGGTTTAAAGATGGATCATTGGTTAAAGACATCACTATTTCCCTATCAGTAACTAGCACTGAAAATAGGACAGGTATCACCACTGTTCTAAAAAATCCAACACCAGTTAGGTTTAATTTATATAGTTTTTTGGTAATTTCCTAAATAGAAAAGGAGATTTACTTTTAGTTCTGAGTTCTGACAATGAAATATAAGTTTATAAATCTATATGATGAATTTTTTCATGAAAAATTCAAGGGTGATATAAAAATACGTTTTGGCACCAGATAGTGCTTTACATGTTTGTGGAACTTTTTTGTACTCCAACAATAAAATATTATAAACTCCTCTTATGTAGTATGCTGGTTGATAAGTGTTTGACTGAGTTTAATGAGGTAGAGAAAACTCATCCATAACCACATGGGAGACCCCCTTAACAACTAGAGGATCCCAACTATGAGGAATTCAGTAAGACATGGAGTGATTATAGTTCTTGTTGACGAAATATGATGATTACGTTTACATCCAGAATGTATAGCAATTTGGAGTATTGTGTTTGATGAATTGTGGTGACCATATATAGTATTTGGTTTGTATGTTCTGATTTTTTTTTAATTCATTTCGTAATAATATGAATTGTTTTTGTTAGTTACTCTTTTTTAACTATTATCTCATTCCTCTCAATGGTGTGCAATGTGCACTGGTTGACGCATGTGGGTCTCATCTCACAGGCTGCACGATAAGAGCATGAGCGCAATCATTCATATATGTGTTTCATATTATATGAGCACACATGTTGATGGGTATAGTATAGTTGCTGATGAGACTAAGTTCCTTGTTTTAGATAATTGATGCAGCAGATGAGGTCATTGACAGTATAGACAAAGATGAACTGGCCAAGTACTTTGCACTTAAAAGTGACCCAGAAGAAGACGGAGCAGAGGTAGTAATCTCATGTTTTCTGAGAACATAAAAAGTTGTTCATTTAAATAATTTTTTTGATGAAGGACTCCACAGATCACACTAAGTGAAACCTAACTACGAACACTCCACCTGAACCATATAGAAAAGAAAATTAAGAAACTAGACTAAGCTCCAATGCCCTCTGAAAAGGTTTTCACTTAACTGGAGTAAGGGGGGTCCAATGTGTGCACATTACCATGTCAGCCTTATAATAACGAGACACTGTTTCTGAACTGACTTGAGATGATTTGCAAGGACTATCTACTACATCACAAAAGATAAGGGAGTAGGTTGTTTAACGAGCCATTTTGAAGAAAAGAACATAAAATTTCTGACTCCATAGGACATGAAAATGAAAGAAAGAATATGAATTACAGTTAAAGACTATCTTGCTGAATTGGTCTTCCTAAAGATCTGCTTATGAGTCTTACTATTGTTGCGCTTGATGTACAGACGATTAAGAAGAAGATGGAATCCACTCGCGACCAGTTAGCGGAAGCTTTGTATCAGAAGGGAATGGCTATGGCAGAAATTGAATTTCTTAAGGTGCAGTAGCTACAGAACTGTTACTATTACTTTATTACACTTATTTTTAGTATTGGGAGATCCAGCATATGTTTCCTTAAGAAGCAATATCAACTTTGGGCCTCTATTGTACCCATCTCAAAAGAGCTGTTACATGAACCACACATTTATATCTTCTGGGATACTTAAGAATGGGAGGTTTCAAGTATTTACCATATATGAGATCTATAGCTGTCTTGTTAATCTGCCTTGTTTGCTCGTCATCATTCTAATTAAGATTTCTATTAATTATTGATGAAGAGCAATTGAATGGAGACTAAATCAATTCACTTTTCCATTTATATTATTCTTTAGTTTTGACAGATCAATATGTAGTTGCAGTCAAAAGGTCCGGACTTTAAGTAAATACTATATTGCAATACATTCCAGTCTTATCTGATCTTGTAAATGATTTTTTTCTACCACGTTTGTGAACAATATTTATATGATCAATTACAAATTGTTCTGTTCACTTTTAGTAGATATTGAGTTGGCCCACATAACTTGAAATAATTTCTATGTTAATAAGTTGTAAATTCCTGATATATGGCTGCAATTGTAGGACGAAAAAGTTAATATTGGCAATGACGCTCAGGTTGCGTCTCATGCTGCTACTCAGCCTGATAGATTCGAAGATAACTTCAAAGAACTGAGGAAATGGGTAGATGTCAAATCCTCTAAGTATGGAAATCTCTTAGTGATACGCGAGAGACGTGGTGGAAGGCTTGGAACAGCTCTGAAGGTACTCAAAGCTTGCTCTTCGATATTGCTGGTTTCAAATCTTCTGATAAAAGACTTTTGAAATGTGATTCTGTTCGCGCTATGCTCTGTTGATGCTATGCGTCGTTAATCCCTTCCTTGCTATAGCCAAAACTAAAAGCACACAAGAATTGAGAATATAAGTAGTAGTTTTTTATGTGGTTCATTTCGTACTACTCTTGCGATGCATGCTTAATTTGAAATCTAGTGTGATTTCTTGTGGGTTTTTTCCAGCTAGCCATGACTGTTTGGTTTTGACTTCTATACATAGACTTTCTGCTAACTGAGTTGGGAAATCATCAGGTATTGAATGACATGATTCAAGATGATGGGGAGCCTCCCAAGAAAAAACTATACGAATTGAAGCTTTCATTGCTTAGTGAGATTGGGTGGACTCATCTGGTCGCATATGAGAAACAGTGGATGCATATACGCTTCCCGGCTGCCTTACCTCTATTTTGATATTGTAGCTCAAGTTCAGATCAAATATGGTATATTATTCCACAAAACTTGTGGCAGTAGTTTATGATGTAATAGTCGCAGATGTATTTTATTGTTCTCTTTTCATCAATTCCTTACTCTGGCAATATTGCTTTTGTATTCGACTTTTTAAATTTCAAGCTCTCTATTTTCGAATCCGTCGGTGAAATAAAGTTTGTTTTTTAGTTTAGTAGATTCGACCCTTGGGCTTATAGGTAGAATTTTCTTTTAATATTTATGTTTGAGACCTATAAATTGTTGGTCAAGATTCAAGAATAAGGATGCTGCTTTTGTGAGCACTCTTCATATTCTCGTCAAGGGCAAAGGCTTCGTAGAAAGCTGCAAAATGAGGAATGTTGGTAATCTCGAGAACATATCCCAGAAAAGAAATTGCTGATGATATTGATTGATTAATAATTGGATTTTCATGGGCCTTCACAAAAAACAAAAAGGGAAAGTTACAAACGTAAGAAAAAAACGATATATGAAAATGATGAAATTGATCAAAAGGATAATGGAGGCAACTAGTGAACCTTGCTATTTGGTGGTGTTATTTTCTTTAGTTTATGAAATGATCGAAATGGTCTTATAGAATGTCAAGTTTTGGGAGCGTAGACTGATTATAAGTGGCTGATTGGGATGAAGATAACCGATATCGAGCGTTCAAACTATTTCGGTGAAATGTTATACAAATGTTTTTGTTTTCGTGTCTTATTGGTCTTTTTCTTCATCCTTACTAAACTTTTACTTGAGCACATTACTCGATTTAGAAGGATCTAATGGGGAGGCTTCATTAAAAAATGTTAAAAGTACAAAACTATAAAATATTAACTTTAGATTTGTGAAGAATTGAACAAGTTAATCTAAAAATATTTAATTAAACGTTAAAATAAAGTAGATATGTAATTTTTCATGTTAGCGGATATTCCTATTTCAAAGATCCGTAGATAAATCCTGTAGCTGTAGGATAGTGAAGAAAGAGATAAGATTCTACAGTTCCACTCATACAAATAATTTTTCTCATAAACCCTAAAATTTGAAGAATCAAGATAGTAGATTTGTGGAACAGGAGAATTGGAATTAAAATATGAGCTCATTGACTACAACAAGATGGAGGCCGAACTCCTTCCAGCTCCGATGGGCACTCAATTGTAACAAATCGGGGGGCGTTTTAGTAAGACTAGTAAATCATCATCATCATCTTCATCATCATGTTCATCTTCATCTTCATCATCATCGTCATCGGAGGATGAGTGTTTGTTGTGTTTCTAATGGTGATACTCCTAATAGTACTAGCGCTTCTACTGCTGAAGCTGATGCTTTCGCCGGCTGGTCTGGTGAGGATTCCAACTCCACTCAATTCGGAGGTTAGTGCAGTTTTTCGCATTTTATGCTCTTTTGCTCTAAATTAATTATCCATCCCGAAAAACTAATAACATTATTGAGCTAGTGTTTTTTCAGGGATTGTGGGAGCTGGATTAGCTGGGATGTTTCTCCTTGCGGGACTTTCATTCGCGGCTTTGTCTATTGCCACCAAAAGAACACCAAGTGAGTCGAACGGGTATCATCTTTTAAGTTATAAGAGTACATTCACTCGTTATAAGGTTACATAACCCATAACTTGTTGAATCCACTGTGTTGGCTATCCGTCAATGTACAGACACCGAGTTTGATTACAGAGTGACAACACAATAGTATGGATAAAGCTTGTTTTATGCTGCCAAACATTGGAAAAGAGGAATTACATCTTAGAGTTGCTGTTGATTATCTAAATATTTTGTAGTCCTGCAAAGACTTGCTAATCGGATTATTCGTATGCGTATATGCAGAATCGATACAACAAATGGAGCCTCTAACTACACAGCAAGAAACATATTTGGCCTCGGATGATCGTGATGAACTATCTGAACAGAAGAAGGAAGATGTAACTGATATGGTAAGGACTGACAGTGAAGAAAGCAAAACGGGTATATATCAGGTTACTTCATTCTATCAGGGTAATAGCAAAATTTCAGAAAGTGGAACTCGGGTTGACTATGATGAGGGACTCTCCTCAAATGATAAAAATATGAATAGTGAGACATCTAAGGATGATGGATCTGTTGTTACTGAACTCGGTTCTAATACAATGGTTGCCGAGGTTGAAGGCAATTCTATTGTTACTGAAAGCTTTGAAAATAGTGATGGCAGTTATCTTGAAAGTAAAGATGACAATTTTGTTGATGAAACACCAGATTCAGTGTCTGCATCTCTCAGCTCCGCCCTTTTTAATGACAATAAAATCAGCGAGTCCATAACTGATAGAAGTATGATAAATCATTCTGCCTTTGATGCCAACACAGAAACCTTGAGCTCTGTTCAGCAACAGGTGGCATTGGATTTACAAGGAACAGGACATTCAGCAGATTCTTCATTTGGTTTGTCTAATGAGGACTCAATTAGTTTCAGTGCTTTAGTGAGTTCAGAATTAGATTCAACTATAGAACCCCAGATGTTTCATGAAGATGAGGGAACATTTACTGTCACAGAAGTTCACAAGGACACTTTAGACCTGCTGTCGGAGACAAATAATTTGTCTACTGAGATCCATAATTATAAGAAAGATGCATCAACTGGATATGATGTTATCTCTTCACAAAATTTATCAGTCTCCGAAGAAGGAAATAATGTTCTAAATGATGCAAATGTCAGTGGAATGTCACCTGCTTTAACAAGTCTTGTAAATAACTTCACTTCCGCAGGTGTACCTGCTCCATCTCTTGCCTTTGCTTCTCTACAGTCACATCCAGGGAAAGTCTTAGTTCCTGCTGTAGTAGATCCAGTTCAAGGTCAAGCACTGGCCGCATTGCAAGTTTTAAAGGTAGCATGATCATAAGCCCTCACAATTAATAGCAAATATTGTTCTAATGCATATTGGCCAGAATCCCCATATGCAGAATACACGTCATGAGCATGTAATGACTTGAGAGAGTTGCAACTTGGACAATTCACACCTAGTTCACATTCTTAACTATATACTCCATATATACTTAGGCCTTTATGAAAAATACTAGGCTACCGATAAGTCTGTCTGTTTCCATTATTTTTCTCAATCTCATTAGACATTACTAAATGCACCAAATACTATATATTTATCTATCTAATGGAACACACGGATGAATGCTTTCCATCTGAAGTTTGATGGATAAACTTATCAGGTCATTGAAACTGATGTTCAGCCAGGGGATTTGTGTACTCGCCGTGAGTATGCTCGTTGGTTGGTTTCTGCCAGCAGTGCTCTTTCAAGGTATTAATATTAATTCAACTTTTCATG
Source organism: Echium plantagineum (assembly GCA_003412495.2). NCBI lineage: Eukaryota > Viridiplantae > Streptophyta > Magnoliopsida > Boraginales > Boraginaceae > Echium > Echium plantagineum. The sequence continues at coordinate 14,688,250 of CM016561.1, read as the reverse complement.
TAATGTATTGCAAAAAAATTGCATATCAGGATTCTGAACAGATTTCACTTTTAGGAATACAATTTCAAAAGTTTACCCAGCAATGTATATAGAGAACATCACTGAGCTTGCATTTGATGACATTACCCCAAAAGACCCTGATTTTTCATCTATTCAAGGTAAAATGCATTTCTTCTAAGTGGTTTGCTGGATTCTTCTAGAATATGTGAAGGTTTTCCAACTTCTAGATACTTATACTTAGCCGTATGTTTCAGGATTGGCCGAGGCAGGACTTATATCCAGCAAACTGTCGAAACATGATCTGCAATCATCGTTGGATGATGAACATATCCCTCTTTACTTCTCTCCTGAAAGGTAATCATATGATTTTATGAATATGCTTCTGTAATGTTTCCATTAGATTGTTCCTTATGTGATGATCTATATGTACGTTGTTTTCATGTGGTAATTTGTTAATGAGAATAAAAAGTGGTTCCATTTGTGTTACAAATTAACTTCACATACACACACATATATGTTCAATACCTGACCCATTTCTGTAATGTTTTGCATATAATTGTGAGTCTCGCCTTTGATAATAAGAATACAACTCATTCTTCTCAAAGTTAACAATGATCATTGAGCCCAAACTTAGTGGTGAGGTGTGAACCCTTGACCTTTACCATTGCAAGTGAGTGCCTAACTACTAGTATAATTTATCGACTTTGTGCCAGTTACTGACATCCAACATTTTAGCCAGTTAAGCAGTTAAAACTTATGCAGATATGGTAACTTACGATGGCTTTCCAAGTTCTTTCTGTGACATTTCTGTACGGATGTTTGATGATCTTTTGTTGCAGCCCTTTATCTCGACAGGATCTAGTGAGCTGGAAGATGGCCCTAGAAAGAAGACAGCTCCCAGTAGTTAACCGAAAGGTGAAGATCCATGTTGAAGGATAACATATTTTATGTCTATATTCTGAGTTTGCTGAATGTTAATTACAGTATGCTTTGTCTTCACAAACAGTCCATAGAACAACTCTCAGGGTTCATAGACATTGACAAGATTCACCCAGATGCCTGGCCCGCACTTGTAGCAGACTTAACAATGGGAGAACATGGCATAGTGGCCCTTGCATTTGGTGAGTTTACCTAACTTATTTCCATTCATCACTTGGGGTTTTTAGGGAATAATCTTGTACCATCTGCTTATAATTCAGGTTATACTAGACTATTCCAACCCGATAAACCTGTCACAAATGCCCAGGCTGCTGTCGCTATAGCAACTGGGGAAGCATCTGACATTGTCAATGAAGAACTTGCAAGGATAGAGGCTGAGACTATGGCAGAAAAAGCTGTTGCTGCACAGACTGAGCTGGTGGCTCAAGTTGAGAAAGAGATAAATGTAAGTTTTGAAAAAGAACTAATGTTGGAAAGGGAAAAGGTTGTTGCAGTAGAGAAAGTAACTGATGAAGCAAGGCAAGAACTCCAGAGGTTGATGTCTCAACGTGAGGTAGAGAATGCTGCCATAATTAAGGAACGTGCAGCTGTTGATACAGAAATGGAGGTATTTTCGAGGTTGAGACGCGAGGTAGAGGAGCAATTGCAGACACTCTTGAGTAACAAGGTGGAGATTTCTTATGAGAAGGAACTCCTTAACAAGCTTCGGAAAGATGCAGAATTTGAAAACCAAGAGATTGCTCGGTTGCAATATGAGCTTGAGGTCGAAAGAAAGGCACTATCGATCGCCAGGTAGGAAGTCAATACTACTATTGCATCTACCAAAACTATGCTCCCTCTATCTCACTTTAGCTGGAATCTTTGTCTTTGTCCCCGACAAAATATCAACGTACTTTTAAGCAATAATTCATATAACTTTGAGTTCTTTGTTAAGAAAATCATCCCTCTAGATACGAAGCACCAGACACTTGTATTGCAATTTAAAACACTAAACCAAATTATTTGAGTAAGCATTAGTTTAGGGTAAAAATTGTGTCAAGTGATTAGTCAAACCTCATAGTTAAATTTGAGATGGACATAGTATGTTTTTAAATGGAGTTATAATCAGTTATTCTTATATGATGCACTTTCTTGATAAGTGAATGAGAGAGTACAGAATAGCTTATGTATCCAGTCTTCTTACTAGACTTTTCTCTTCCATGCCTTTGACGGCCCTTCAGTTACATTCTAAACTGCAATGATTTGAGTATGCATCTTCTCATTTTTTTTAACTAGAAACCCCTTTTTTATTGCAAGTCCTCATTTGGAACGCTAATGTTAGCTCAGATAAGATACAGTTTATTGTAATGGAGTTCTTGCTAATCCTTTTTTTTTGGAATTCTAACTGGAAAATGTTATCATAAAATCCTATGCTTGGTTTCTTCTCGTGATCAGTCCTAATAGTGCATTTTTGTGCCTTAATCTCAAATGAAACTCAGAGCTTGGGCTGAAGATGAGGCCAAGAGAGCAAGAGAGCAAGCGAAAGCCCTGGAAGAAGCTAGAGGACGCTGGGAAAGTCAAGGCATCAAAGTTATTGTTGATGATGATCTGCAAGAAGAAGCAAATGCTGGAGTCACTTGGCTTAATGCTGGTAAGGAGTTCTCAGTCGAAGGAACTGTTGAAAGAGCTGAAAATCTGGTGGACAGACTTAAGAGGATGGCAGGGATTGTCAGGGGGAGGTCTAAAGAAATAATTAACATGATCACGCAGAAGATACTCTCTGTGATATCTGTTCTAAAAGAGTTTGCACTGAAGTCAGGTAAGCGGGCTGAAGTGGTAAAAGATGGTGCTTTCTCGAAAGTGAGTCACTCTTTGGAGGAGGCACAGCAGAGTTTGGCAGCATTAACCTCCACTTCAAAGGAAGGGATTCAGCGGATGGTCATGGATTGCAAGGATGGAGTTGGAAAGTTTACTCAGAAGTTCAAGACATGAATTTTGGTCTGGAGATTAACATCACATGCTCTTTGGTATAACCATTATGAATATGCAATGAGTTATTTGATGATGTAAAGCATACCTTACTGTATGTGAAAAGAAAATGTCAATAAGCGTTGCTGTGAACTTTGAGCAAGAAAACATTCTGAAGTATATACCTTACGCCTATTGTATTGGCTTGTACAAGGTATCGACCTAACTGCCGCACTCATTCATAGAATAAAAAAGAAATAAACAGTTCCAACTCTTAAGTACCTTTTCCTCTTGAATTGTCTTAATTAATTTGAGTGTTTACCGTATGAACATTATTATTCGAACAACCTGTATATTAGTAAGGCTAATAGTACATAAATTAAAATGTAATTATACCAAGACAAGGGAGTTCGCTCGCTATCAAACAAGTTCCTCTGTTAATATTATTGTTAGTAGAAGGTAGCAGGTTGATGGTGATAATAAGTTTGGAAATATTTGAAGCGGGAGGTGGAGGGGGGGAGCAGCTTGTGGGGTGGTAGTGTGGTACCATGAAGGAAGGTTGTTTCAACTTTCAATATTCAATTATTAGCTCTAATTACACCTCAGTCCTCCCCTCAATTTGAGGAGTAATGAAAATGGAGTTAATGTAGATTAATCGATTAATTTTAATTGAGTACATAAAGATGGTTCCAAACAGATTTATATTTACTTAAGTTTATCTCAATTCAAACGGACCATAATAAAATCGATCTCAACTGTTTGAATAAATGTTTTTTTAACTTTATACATATTAAAAGCGGCATTCATATTGAGCGACCCACCCTCGCTATTGGTCAAGTGCACACCACAACAAAATAATGTGTTGGTGGAGTGAAATGACTATTATGCCCCCTATTTATATATGTATTCGAGAAAGTTAAATTAGGGACAAAATAGTAATTTGAGGTCTAAACAAAAACAATGGAGCGTCGAAACACAAAATTGTAATTTGAAAAGAAGAAACGGCTATTCCGCGCAAATCACATTCATATCTTCCCATCCATACCACAGATCCTCTCTATTTGTTTTATTACTCCCACAAAAACACTCTAAACCTCACCAACAAACTCGTGAGATACAGTCATGGATGCAAGCATTGATCATAACAAACAGAATCTCAAACCCAAAAAATCCTCAAACCTACCTCCCCCGGTCAGAATTGTCGGTAATATTCGAGACTTTACCACTCAGGAATCTGCCCCGCCCGATTCCAAGCCGTGGATCGTTGTCAGTAAATCAACACAATCAAATTTATCTCAAGGAGTTACCATCTCCTTTTCAGAACACTCCACCAGGTTTCACCTTGTTTACCAATCGAAGTTATATGGTTTATTAATTTTGACTATTGTGTTAAGAAATTGGAGATATTGTAGGGATGATGATAGTAGTATGTAATCGCCGGTTTGAATTTCATGCCCTAGCTATATGTTTCTTTTAGGTGTTTGATAAGGTAATTTTTCGTACTGCAGTCGGAAAGATTCGTTTGAATTGGATTATTGCTATGAACAAAACGAGGGAAACTCCGTCATATATTCAGAAGAACTAAAACCTCTAATTCCGGAGTTGATTAATGGTCGAAATTTAACTGTGATTGCTTATGGTGCTCGAGGGAGTGGAAAAACTTACACGATGAGAGTAAGTTGCGGGTTTTTGATAAATTATTTATCTTTTTTTGCATATATCTCATATGCTTGGGTTCAAGATCCATGTTTCATTCTCATTTCTGATATGATTACAGGGGACCGAAGAAAATCCTGGTTTAGCAATTATGACAATGGCCGAGATTCTTTCAAAGGCCGAGGAAATTAATCATTCGGTTTCAATATCCATGTATGAGGTGTACCATGAACATGTGATAGATCTTTTGGATGCTAATCATACTGAGGTTCAAGTCCTGGAAGATGCTCAAGGGAGAATCAACTTAAAAGGGCTATCCAAGGCAAGTCAAAATCTTAGGAGGAGTATACTTGCCTTCATTCTGACCTCTTGTGTTTATTGATATTAGTTATTCTTTCCGTCTAGGTGCTTGTGCGTTCAATGAAAGAGTTCAGTAATCTGTTTTCTGGCTGGAATAGTTTCCAAAAGAAGGGGCACCCTAATCCGCTTGAGCCAATGAGAAGGTGTCATAAGGGACTAATAGTTTACATATCATCCTGCGACAACGATAATAATCTTAAAGTAGCAAGCAAGCTGAATTTCGTTGACTTAGCAGGTTTGGTCATGATTTTGTTTCCTACTGCTGTTAAATCTACAACATTACTTATAGACTCGCTTGTGTGATGCTTTGATAATAGGTTACGAGGATTCAAGAAGAAACAACGAAGAAGGGCTCCAGATCACCAAAATTAATAAGTCCCTCCATGGCTTATTTAATGTTATCCATGCCACTAACGCCAATGAGATGCGTGTGCCTTATCGAGAAAACAAACTTACACGTGTGCTTAAGGAGTCCCTTAACAGAAATAACCATATTCTTATGGTTACTTGTTTGGTATGTTCTCATCACAAGCTTTGTTAAATGGTTGTTACAAGATTCATGTTGCTTATCAATCAAGTGCAACTTATCGTCTTAAGGTGCTACAATGTTATATATTTGTTTGTCTGGCCACTTCAACCATTTTTATGATTAATACAGAATCCATCATTTTGCCAAGACACTATTCATTCAGTGAGTTTGGCTTCTCGATCATGTCAAAGAAAAACACTGATGTTGAGGGACTCCAAGAAAAGAATTGAAAGTGCCTCTAAATTGGAGAGTGTGTCATCGTCAAGAAGGGATATTAGAGTGTCATCGACAAGAAGGGAGAGTAGTGTGTCATCGGCAAGAAGGGAGAGTAGTGTGTCATTGGCAAGAAGGGAGAGTAGTGTGTCATCGGCAAGAAGGGAGAGTAGTGTGTCATTGGCAAGAAAGGAGAAATCCGTGATTACTACCTTATATACTAAAAAAGAGATAGGCAGCAACCACAAGAATGCTTCTAATAAGGGTAGCTCAGTCTCCAAGGAAAGGTAGAAGCAATTTAAATCTAGTCATTAAAACAAGATCCCATCAACAGATAACTGATATATTGTTTTCTCACGTGAAGGAGAATTCACAGTGACATACAAACAATGAAGTTGGAGAAGGTATACAATTTGATCACTTCTAGTTATATTGTCAAAAAGACTCATTTTACTTTTATCTTATATGAGTTGAAAGTCGTTAGCTATTAAGATTTTGATTGTTCTATTTTATACTATTATTGCATGTCTATGAATCTTATATATCTGAGGATTAATCAGTTAAACTATATTTTGAATCTATATTGAAGTATTATTCTAACATAGTTAGAAATGCATTTTTCAGCCGAAAAGAAAACCCTTATCATCAAACATCAACGCATCAGTGATAATATCACAAGAGAAGGTAAACTTGTGATAGCTCTTCCTCTAGCTTCTCGACATAACAAATAAGCTAACATAGTTGATATAGTTGCAGACTCCTGATGTCATACCTATTAGTTCATCTGAAACATTGCTTGATGAAGAACATGTTAGATCATCTGAAACATTGCTTGATGAAGTGCTTGATGAAGAACATGTAAGATCATCTGAAACATTGCTTGATGAAGAACATGTAAGAGTTGTTAAGTTCTTTCTCTGCACTTTTAAGAGGTGAAAGACTCCATATTTTATCTAATAGTTCGTTTAACAGGATTTCCATGTGAATGTTGATCCTGCACCTTTTAGTTCACCGGAGAAGGTAAGTGGAGTGTACACACTACATGATTTACTTAAACTTATCTTCCTTGTTAACTTGAATTTTATTGTCAGGGAATCAATAAACATACTTATGTAAGTCCAAGTGGCATAAACAGTGAGAAAGGTGGGTTTGTTTGTCAAGATTAATTCATATTACAGTAACTTCTGAGAGAGATTTGGTTCTCATTGGAGAAGTAATTTATGTTGTCTTCCCAACAAAACAGGAAAGGAAAATATCAGTTTACAGATAATTGGAAATGGATCGCCTCCATTAAGCGAGCAAATCAAGGCAATATCAGAAAATTTGAAGGCATTGTATGCACAATCATCCTTAACAATGGATGAATCAAAAGAATTAGATGCTCAAGTAGAAACCAGAGACTACGTTGAACCACGAACCCCGGTCATCGAACATCATGTGAAAGTTGAAGATAGATATGTGACCCCGATAAACAACAACGCCTCAAGATCATTTCAGCAACGCAGCTCAGGCATGAAGGTTGTAACTTTTTTCACAATTTTTTAAAACATGTTATTCACTCGTTGGGCTACCACTAACTGTCGTGTATTTGTTTTGCAGCAATCTCTTGTTCAAGAATATCTCAGGTTCTTGAACACTGCTAGCAAGTGAGTAAATAAATTCTCTTATTATCTTTTCAATTACTTATATCGGTAGTTTGTTTAATAATATTGAAACTTTTATTTGCATAAGTTTTCCGCTTGACAAAGAGGGCAATTAGCATAGTCAGATCAAATGGCTTTATTCTCCCACATTTTTCAAATCCATTCAGTTAGTCATTTAGAAAGTACCTTCAATGCATCTAATTATGCTTCCAAAGTGGATTAAAAGTAAGAAAGATGTCATCAATTTCTCAATGTATATGAGTTTGGTTTTAACTCTTAACTGTAGCCTTAAATAGTTTCACATATTTGCACAACTTCTGATATTGTATTTTGATTTTTCTTTTTCTCTAAACAGGGAAGAGTTGAAAGAACTAAAAGTAAGTTCATATTTTATTATTTACTATTCCAATTTTTGGTGTGTATATTTCGTATTTAAATTTTGCAATTAAAATGCACAGGGTATTGGTGAGAAAAGATCAACTTACATTCTCGAGTTGCGTCAAAATTCACACGAGCCATTTAAGAAGGTAAGAATTGTTATCTTGCATCTTTGTTGTAGATAAGGTGCAAAAACTTGTTATTTTTTCTTACTCGTGTTGGTGCCATTCTTTTACATTTACGAACCTTTCAAACAACGTTTCTTTTTGTTGTAATATGCGTTAAACTTGATGATCTCTTGTAATACAATTTTACAGCTTGACGATCTGGAAGAAATCGGTCTTTCAGCGAAGCAGGTAGGTTCGGTAATTCAGAGATGTGAATTGATGGTATCTTTTGGATGATATCGCGTGAACTAAATGCTTGTATTCAACAGATAAAAGGAATGGTGAAGAACATGGCTGGATCACTTTTCAATTAACTATTGTGGAGATGTATAACTTAAAAACTTCTAATTAGCTTGTATAATGAGAGAATGCATTCCTACTCTACTATATAAGTAGAGTCCTAGTTTCTCAAGAAGATCCGTAATTATTATGATTGTGTGGATAACTCATTCTACATCTTCTATCAACCATTTGAATATGGAGTATAACTTTTCAACTTTCTCTTCTTGCAAAAGTAAACATCTCACTTGTTATTTACACACTCAACTAGTGCAAATTAAATCGTTTAATGAACTATAATTACAGATATCAACTCTCATAAAATCATGTTAAAAATACAATATATATATTTATTTATTTATTTGCACATTAAAAATACAAACACTCTATATATTAAAGTAATTCTTAAATGAAAAATGATGAATTACCATGTAATTTTTTAGGCCTTAGACATTCTATCTAGTATACACATGTCATTCCTTATTTTTTTACTTTTAATTGAAAAGGTGATGGACAATATATGTTTGATTTTTCTCAAATTACTAAACTATCTAATATCTACATAATAATAACTTGGGGGTTGCATCATTATTCACAATACTTATGGTCATCTGTAGAAAATATAGTTATGAGGTAAAGATGAACAAGTGATATATAGTTATATACTATATAGTTACACCAATTAAAGTGCTAAAATCAGTGACATAATAGTTCTACCAATGTGGCATTTAAAAAGTTGAGGTTTGATAATCTAAAGGGCAAATGGCATCTGACATCACTAACGTTTGATTTATTTATCACATTTATCATTGACGTTCACTTTCGTGCCAAAGACATCACTCATGTACGAATATACAACAACTCGACTTCTTTTACTCGATTTTGCTGAAATCAACTTTCTAAGCACAAAACTATGAAGGGCAATTTAGTCAAATCACATAACTTCGTACTTAATAATTTTCAGAAATTACATCTCCCACCCAAACTTATCTTTATCACTTCTTTACTTTTGTCTTCTTCATCATTTTTTCTCTATCGACAAAGAGCAATCAACCTTCTTCATCAATTCTATCTATCGCAATATTAGATTTTCTCGCCAATTCTTCCCTCAATTATTCAATCGCAATCTTCGATTTTCTGAACTCATACAACGAAAATCCAACCCCTCCATCTATCTCATTCATTTCAGCGACCATCCTCTGTTGCAATCATCAAAACCTTAAATAGAATTGCTACAATAAAGATGTATACAAGAAAAAATTGAATTTTTACAGATTGTATTAGGTTGCAAATGGGTGTTGCTATAGCGAACTGAAGCTTCAAGATCTGAAAGGGATGGGATAATAATGAAAAACACAATTTGAAAATAGAGACTCAAACCCATGAAGCTCCTAAGAGATGTATTAGTCTTGCTCTTGTTTGTGCAAATTGGATTTTTTCGTTGCTCTTTGTTTATGCCCCAACGACTTTTGCCTTTCTTCTCAAATACATGTCTTGCTTTTTTTTGTTATTACAATGTTGTAATTGATTTTGAAAAAGTTTGTAATTGATTTTGCAAAAGTTTGTTACGACTGAGGGAGGGAGGGAGGGAGGAGGAGATGGAGTTTGGGTGAAAAATGTAATTTCAGAAAATATTAAGTAAAAAGTTAGGTGATTTGACTAAATTGCCCTTCATAGTTTTGTACTTAGAAAGTCGATTTCAGCAAAATCGACCAAAAGTAGTCGAGTTGCTCTATATTCGAACATGAGTGATGTCTTTGGCATGAAAGTGAACGTTAGTGATAAATGTGGTAAATAAATCAAACATTAGTGATGTCCGATGCCATTTGCCCTAATCTAAATACATCACTAAAATCATTAATCAATCACAAAACTAGTGGGCATTGATATTTTATCTATCCAATGCACACTCGAGGTGTGACGGTTGCAGCTCCCCCATTACAAAAATATATTTTATCTACCAAAACCCTAAAACTAACTAGTTCTATTTAAAAAAAAAAAATCAAAGGTTGTTAGGAAAATAAAGAGGGTTTTCTTGAGCCACCTGCGAGCTATAATAAGACAGACCTAGAATATCAGGTAATATCGCTATGGTTACGATTAGATTGAAGGGTCACGGAGGAACCATGGATCTTTTTTGATAGTTTATTTCCGTGCAACGTAACCTTCCACCTATCAGCTTGATGCATAAATACTGATAGCTTTTTCGGCACAACTGCATACATGTACAAAACACAATTACATAATGATTAAGCATGTTATGATATCTTGAGCGCAAAAAAACACTTCATATAGCATGGCAGGTTACAAATAGTATGGCTCATATCATGATTGTCACACATGTAGCATCGATCTTGATAAATCTTATTCTAAAAGTGGAAATACCTTTCAAATACTTATAAAACTAAACACAATCAACAATGACAGAAAAAAGTTGATCAACATTACAAAGCAATTAGCACAAGTTCTATGAAGCAAAAGACTAATGTGGCTATGTTTACCTTGAAACTTATTATCTGGCGTAATTATCCCAAATGTCTCTGTAGTTTCCCGAATAATTATGCCACGAATGCCACTCAAGGAAGATACTTTGCATTGAGCAACTGCATAAATAAATACATAAATATATGATGGCAGCACCAGCATGTCTGCTGGATGGAGCATGGATACGATATACTAGAAACGACAAAAATGCAGTTCCTGATTAAAATTCTTATAGCCTAAGAGGTTACTAATATCCAAATATTTATTGATATAATTCCCTCCGCATAACACCCTTAGAAACTCCAAAAACTTGATCTCCATGTTGTTCATATGAGAAAAGTCTGAATCAGATGACAAAAAGGAACACACAGAATATGGGATGTCATCTGATAACAAGGAACTTAAATTTGTACACAATCACCCACAACTGAAAATCGTGATCCTCCAATTGTTCCTTTTCTTGTTTGACTTTGACATGGGTAAAAAAATTAAATGTGGCTAAAAGAGACTTGAGAGTAGCAATAATTTTGAGAATTTACCACAAAGAATGCACTACCCTTGTTATGAAGTGGTCGTCTCTCAAATTTTAGATGCTATCTACAACAGTTTTTGATAGTCCATAGAATTGATTTACGGTGTGTTACACCAAACACTGCCTAAAGGAATTTCATGTAAGAATAACTTTTAATCGAGAAGGAGTATTCCTGTTAGTCTGTTACCTAGTATAATTGCACCGTGTAGATCTGCATTAAAGAGATATTTGCCAGGGTCATCCCTACAAAGTTAATGTGCATACATCTCAAAGTTTATATCCAAGGTAGACGAGAGGTGAGAAAAAGTATAACATGCAAAACTAACAAATAAACAAGTCACTGACCCCATATTTTTCACAAATTGAGATATATAGCTTTTCCACCTCTCACAAAGTGGCCGAAACCGTTCAAAGCTACATCCACCACGAAACAGATTATTAAGATAATTGTTTCGAACTAAACTAAGAGTCAATGCAGATAGAACAATAAGCACTTGAATGGCTCAGCTGTGCATGGAACGAACAGCAAATTTATCAGTAAAGTAAAATATTTAAGGAGCATAATCTCTATGTAGCCACTAATATTTCAGGTCCAGTGACAACATAAAATAACTATTCCTCACATTAGTATAAGTCAATGCTGCTTAGTGGCTATAAATAACAACTTAATGAAAATCCTAAAAGGTTGAATGACTTTTTCCAACTATGGTTTCAAATTTGAACAGCTAAAAAACAAATGAGGATTACATAATATTAAGTAGAAAAGCTGAAGAAAAAATTAGTAACAACACAAGAGAAAATGACTTGGTCATACAATCTGCAATTTGCAATAATAGAACAAGAGTGCAGGGTATAAGAGAAAGACATGGTCTCACTTCTAATATTCTGTTGGTAGGTCAAATGATCCAAGCTTTTTATGTTTCTTACGGGATGCATGTCTCTAAGATCGCTTGGCGTGCCTTTTTAGAGCCCGTGATTGGCCTGCTCCAGAATCGTCTCCTTGTTTTACAAAATTATCAAGGAGGATTTTCTTGTCAGTTTGTTTCATACTCCCAAAACCTTGAAAAAACTTTGGTGCGGCATCACCACGTTGAAAGTAAATATTCAATATATTGTGAACAGTGGACTTAGGATCGGTGATCTGCAAATAATATGAAAAATATTATTTAACGCAAGGGAAAGTGGTCATTCACAAACCTGGAAATAAACTTACCTTATCGGCAGCTGCAAGATTCTCGTTTACTGGATGAAATAGTTCACAGTATGCAGAATTATTTAGATGTGAATCTGTAGATTAGAAAGGTCAAGGTCATTCAGTTTGAAATGCCTTTGGACAGAACTAAGAAAGCATGTCTTTTTTTGTCTAATGTAGGAGACCAGAAGTACCTTGTGTAGCACCATATCCAGGGAACAACACGTTTCCTACAGATGACCATAACTCCATAAGTATTGTGAATAATGATGCAACCCCCAAGTCATCTTAGAGTCTCAATTACACATGGAAATATGCAAAAAACTTATTTTGAGTAATGATACTGCACACCTATTCAAGTAAACCAGAACATTGGGCTACGCGTTCCTCAAACTATAAAGTATAGAATTTTTCCAAGATCGAGATTGTAATGAGATAATAAAGTACATGAATCTCAAATATTAAAGTTCCTGTAACTTAAACCCACTACTTGCTAAAGGCGCTGATGCAGGAAAGCTAATACTAAAGTTTCTATTGAGCAAGAGATATCAAAACCTACCAAGTTATTTAAGCACATGATGCCCATTGGGGTCCAAGTAGTGCACCTTCAATCAGTCAACTAACAGCATAGCACTATACAAATGAATGGAAAACTGATTTTCTTGATAAACTTCAAGTTCAGAACTGATGGGTGAAGGCTATAGTTATTTTCTTCATTTGTAAGAATATTGTTAAGATACACATCCCACATCGGAAGTCGGTGTCCTCCCGGGTCAATATATATAAGATCTTGGGCTACTCCCCCTATTGCCAATTGGTCAATATTAAATTTGCTACGAGTGGACAAGCATCTAGGTAACTACTACTATTATATAATGTTTTTTGAACAATCGAAAAAAAGAGGACAAGCATACTAGATTTCTTATGTTTTATAACTCGATAAGTGTCCATCCTTAGAAAATTGTCGAATTTGTTTACAATGGTAAAAAATTAACAATCTTTTTCGTCTATAGTCCGATTTGATCAAAATAGTGTTAATAGTAAACAACGTCGAAACTACTATACATCAAAGCTTAAAACTGGGCGATCTTTTTGAAAAGGAGGGAGTAGTTTAATAACCTTTTATTGCTGAAACACTAGAAACCACAGTTGATGCTACTTTACATGCAGGCTTGTTGTCTTGTGGAGGCTTCCTCTTTTCTTCGAGTGGCCTTTTCTTGTCTTTTTGTTGCGGAAAACGAAGCTCTGCTTCTGATTGCTTTAACCTACGCTCTATTGCATCCAACATTCGTTTCTTTTTGTCGTCATTGTTTAAGGTAGTAGCCATTGTTATGCTAATTCTTCAGTGATAATAAAAGAACTGATTTTTGTATGGTTTTCAGCCGAGCCTTTTGTCAAAAAGATTATATTGAATTCATTCCTGGAAAGCTGCAAAAGAATCAATATCAGAGCACCCATTTAAAAGCAGCTCCAAACAATATACTCTCCAATGATGGATCATGTAACTACCGAACAACTGATAACTACTACCACTGTAACGACCCAATCTAGGTCGGCCGCCCCGAGGTGAGGACCGTCAGCAACATGAAAATCATACAAAAGTATATATTTCAGGCCTTACCCAGTTGACATGATAAAACAGACAACAAGACAGGTATAAATGAAGAAGGATCAACCTCGTAGGTCATATGCAACTACTTCAACACTTGAGTTTTTTTACTACGCAAATTTGAAGTATGCGGAAGTACTCTGATACATAGAAAGTTCTCTGAAGTCCACTTGTTTGTTCAATCTGAAAGATACCCATATGAGGTCTACATCAAACATATATGTCAAATAACAGAAACTTGTAAATGATTTAGGAATTCACAACAATTTTTTGATCACAGGCATGTAATACCATCATTGCAATTCCTTACACTATTTACTGTTCACTGATATACTAAAAAAAATCTGAATTTCTTTGTGGAAACTAGACAGAGTTAAAATCCCGGTGTGGTATTTACCCGATCATTCTACCCAATCAAATGAACACTTGTACACATAATCATCAAACAAAAACGAATTATCCTATTCATGTGTGAGTCATTACCTCGGTTTTTAAGCCTAAATATTTCATGAGGAAATAGTTAAACTCAAATCTTTATATGCAAAATGATTAAAACAAATCTTTACAAAAAAGAAATTAATAGCATATTAGCTCGGTTTTTAAGAATGAATATTACATGAAGAAATACATAAGCTCAAATCTTAATATGCAAAATAACTAACAATAACCCCCAAACAATAATTTTGGAAAAACTGATAAAAAGATTGAAGCACGAATAATGAAGCCTAAATAAAACTCAGCAAATCAAAACAATTTTTTACATGTTATAGACCTAATTTACCAGTTCATTGAACTAATTAAATAAAATTCAACATATAAAAATTAATTCTGCATGTACATGAGATGAATGATAAGCTCAATATCATGTTCAATGCAGTAAAGTTTTACCCGTGTGAACGAAAGGGAGATTTAAATTTGAATGTCTGAAAAATTAAGTGGAGTTCTAAAGGGATACCTCCAACGAAGACGTAGACAGAGTCGAGGCGAAGAAGACAGCTTCAGCAAGCAGAGTAGACGGCTTCACCAAACGAGGCACCGAAACTAAAGTTAGATTGTCATTTCAACGTCACACATTCAAAAAATGACCTCATAAATACTTTATAAATCATACTAATTCGTATTTGGTTGTGTGAAAAAAGAAAAAGAAATGGCTTTTTTTTGTAGTGAGTAGTGACCATCGAAATATTTTTTATGTAGTTCTTAGGTTGTGCTTGGTATGCGGGAATGGAATGAGATATGAAGGAATGGAATTAAATTAGTTTGTATTATTTAGTTTGGTAGATAACAATAAATTTTGATTGCATTCCCTAGTTAATTGAATTACCTCATTTGAGGTAATAACCATTCCGCCCAAATTGGGGTAATGGATGATTACCTCCTACTAGGTAATCAAATTAGAAAAATTGGGGGTAATGTGATCATTCAATCACATTACTAGTCACATACCAAATAAAGTAATAAAATTCATTAATTCATTCATTTCCTTTGTCTATTCCATTACTTTGTCTATTCCATTCCTACACCATTCCATTCCACTATACCAGACGCAACCTTATAGTGTCAGTTTTTTGCTGGGATGCCCCCATACAACCCGTCTTTCGTAAGATGTTCTTAAGTCATTCTTTCTAATTTTAAATTATAAAATAACAATCGTTTCACTTTAGCACTAGTTTAAAGAATGTAGTGCACATTTAAAAAAAATTTACATAATTTAAAATAAACCCCAACTCCTTCTTTAAGACACCGCACACACCTTACCTTACCTTTATCGTACCGTTACCCATACCCATCCCTAAGCTTTCGTCAACATTCCTCCTACCCTCTTTAAACCATCCCCATCCCCATCTTATGCAATCCGCTAGTTTGGAATTCATGTTTAGCTTTAAATTCTCGTGTAATTTAGATTCAACATTTTAAGGTTTAAAAGAACAAGAAAAGGGTCTCAGTCTCTTAGAGACCTTAGTTTTCGACTGATGTTTGTAGAGTTTGACTTATTTGGTGAGTTTCAATGCCTCCAAACATGTTCTGTAACGCCCCGCCCCGAAACACCGGGTCGGAACGTTATTTGATTTGATGGACTGGCCTCACAAACCACCACGAGTCTTTCCAGCACGTTTTGTCCTCGCTCACGTGCTCACCGGGACACTTCCCAGTGGGTCACCCATCCTAGAATTACCCCAGGTCAAGCACGCTTAACTTTGGAGTTCTTCTGAGTTGGACTACCGAAAAGAAGATGCATCTTGATGGTATGAGTAGTATGAGTAATTACCCCAGGTCAAGCACGCTTAACAGTGAACAATCATCTTATTGTTTAAAGATGAAAAAGGGCTCAGGGGCACCCTGAAAAAGATTAACAGTTCAGGGGCGATTCTGAAAATAACTGACACTACAAGGACCATATAGAAAATAAAACAATAGTTATGGGTAATTGGCCAAAAAGCCAAAAAAAAAATGTGGTCATCGTGTGTGCACCTGCACTTTGAACACTGTGGTCAAATCGTAGCTTACGACTAGCAAAATCATTTGTAGAGGTGAAAGAGGAAGAAAAAAAAAAAAAATGTGGTTGTTCAAAAGAACAGGCCCATCTGGATTTTCATACGCCAACACTGCCGAGGAAGTCACTCATGGCATCGATGGCTCTGGCCTCACTGCCATCGTCACAGGTTTTGTATTACAATTGCCATTACTTTATATTCACTCGCTCTTCGATATAATCAATTAATCAAAACATCTCGTTACGTAGAGTTAATCGAATAGCCCAGTAGAAGAGGCTCTTGCTAGTGATCAGAAGCTCTTGGGTTCGAAACTAACCTCATCGCTAATTTACAAAAAAAAAAAACATCTCCTTAAGTTAGGCCTTCTTATTTATTAAGAACTAACTGAAATGTTTGATGGTCTTTTTCACTTCATTCGAAGTCAATTTGCAAACAGTTTCGTGTTATCATAGGGGTAAGGATGCATACAGTCCGACCCATTCAGGCTACTTTGGTAGTAATCTCTTCAGAGATATTGGGCATGTCGTTTTCCAATAGCTTTTTATACACATACTATCTAAACTGGAATGAGAGTGCAGTACTATCAGCACCCCCCCCCTCGTTTTGTTTGTTGAAATGATGGTATGGACTCAAACGTCAAATGGAAATGTTAGGTGCGTCAAGTGGAATCGGCTCTGAAACTGCCCGTGTTCTAGCCTTGCGTGGTGTGGATGTCGTTATGGGTGTCAGGAATACGGATGCTGGGAGAAAGGTCAAAGATTTAATCATTAAAGAAACTCCAAATGCTAAAGTTGATGTGATGGAGCTAGATCTCAATTCTCTGGATTCTGTCAAGAAATTTGCTTCAGACTATAATTCTTCTGGTCGTCCATTGAATCTGTTGATGTAAGTGATAGTACACATCAAGGTTTAGTACTCTACTGTTGGAGTTAATTTTGAAACAATTATGCTTATCACATTTTCGGTATTCAACTTTACTTTTACCCCCTTTTCTAATACAATTATGTTTTCTGCCATTCCCTGTTACCTTAAGTAACAATGCAGGAATTATGGCAACTCCATATATGCTATCCAAAGACAACATAGAGTTACAGTTCGCTACAAACCACTTGGGTACTTTTTATGAACTATTCAATTGTCTTCGAAAATGTTAGTGATTGCTTAGTTATACACTTATACTCCCTCCTATTTGTAAAGATTGTCAATTTCACCCTTTCTTAAATTTCACGTTACACGTGTAGTTTGACGAATCTTTACATGTATTTTAGTAGATAAATCAACCTTAACTTATGTTAGAATGTTCTCTCTTACTTTTAGAAAAAAGTCAAAAAGTAGAAAATTCTTATGTGATGGAAGGAGTATATCTTATAGATATAGTGCTTGCAACTGCTAATAGAATATCACTTTGATTTTTGTATGCGCTTTGTTTGTTTTCAGGCCATTTTCTTTTAACAAATCTGTTATTAGAGAACATGAAGAATACATCGAGCAAGGCAAAGAGAGAGGGAAGGATAGTAAATGTTTCATCTGAGGCTCACCGGTTTGCATATAGTGAAGGGATTAAATTTGACAAAATCAACGATCAAGAGGGGTATACTGATAATATCTGGAGCATTAGTTCTCCAGTCCACGTTCTACTTACTCCTTTCTATCTCCTATTGCCCAGAAAGTTCTAATTATCTTACTACTAACTTTGCATAAGTTATATTTGATTATTCAGTGTACATTTCTAAATAACGAGCCTGACAATGCTGCGCCAGGATGCTGTTTAATTTGAACACCTGAGGTCTGCATTGGGAAAAACTAAAAAGTAGTTGTAGGTGTCACTGTTTAGTCAGAATCAGCCATGTCTAAACAAATGAGTAATGCCTGGAATGGCTAAAACATGAATAAGGGCAAGGTATCATTAGTAAAGCATTTGATGAATCCACCGTTAACAAATTTTTATCATCTATGTTAAAAGGGTAAGGGTTTTCTTGTTTGCGTGTTGGCATTCTCTGTACATCACTCATAAGGATGTTTGCAGTGCACTGCTGAATTTGTAAAGAATTTGCTTAAATTGGGATTTGTATGGTACAGTGGTGGTGGTTAACACAGTTAGATACACCGATCTTGATAAATTTACATTTTCCCTGCTCAAAATTGTTAGTTATCATGTTCATCTTTTACAAGTTAGATATATCAGTTAAAATACTTACTCCTTCGGCTTAACTTTGTCTGCACCCTGACAATTCTATATCACTAACACACTCTGTCTTTCAATATAAGCAGTTATAGTAGCTTTGGTGCTTACGGCCAATCAAAACTTGCTAACATACTTCATGCCAATGAACTTACAAGACGCCTGAAGGTAAAGTTATATATGATGTAATTTCTAACATATACTTTTTATTTTTACACAGTAGGTTTCCTCCTTGTACATCCCTCAGATTGTGATTTCATGTAAGAATAACTTAATCTAAGAATTCTTATCTCAGGAAGCCTTTCAGATAACATGTCAGTCCATGGTGTCTGATATTTTGGCAATTTCTTGAACAGGAAGAAGATGCAAATATAACAGCTAACTCTCTTCATCCTGGCTCAATCACAACAAATCTTTTCCGCCACATGGGCATATTTGATGGTAATCCCTTCTGTTTCATGATTTATACGTTTAAATATACATGCGGAGGTTGAGTTAACATGAGAGTGTTTCATCAATACAAATTTTACACATCAAGTAGTGAAACTAAAAGTTTCATGTACCAGTATTTTGCTTTAGTTTCACTACTCAGCTTCTAGCCCTACATGACTGTGATCAATGAGTTATGTTAGTCAACGCTGAAATGGTAAAAGATTGATGGAAGTGTCGGTTTTTGACGATTTGTCTACCTTGTATGCATGTTACATCGATTTGTCCTCAGGGAAAGTGAGAACGAAGTAGAAATACTTGAATTGAACTTGTGTTTCTTGAAACTAAAGGAAGCAGTCTCCTGATCTTTTCTTTTATTGGGCTGCTGGTTTCAATTGCATTTATAATAAGTATTGACTCTTAATTTCATGATATAAATATGCATCTTAATGCCAACCATTTAAACATTATTAAGTGAGTACTACAAGTTGCATATGTTTGACAGTTCGTACCAGTTACTTATCACATAAATGTGAATAAAATATCGATATCTGACGTTATATTTCTAATCTCTTAATTCTGCAGGAGTTATAAGTTCTGTTGGCAAGCTTGTGCTTAAAAATGTTCCTCAGGTCTATGTTCACTAAGCTAGCTATTAGTACTTGCAGTACAAAAGCCAGGTAACGCCAATGAACAGTCCGACTCATTCGTTTATTATCACGTGTTTGCAGGGTGCGTCGACAACCTGTTATGTTGCACTGCATCCACAAGTAGCTGGAGTGAGTGGTAAATATTTCATGGATAACAATGTGGCAACACCAACTGCTCAGGGCTCCGATCCAGATTTGGCAAAGAGACTTTGGGATTTTAGCATGAATTTGGTCAAGTAATTAAGCAGTGTTACAATAAAACGGTAAACATAAGAGGCAAATGTAGAGCTTCTTTTGATGCTCTGTATGGATTCCTCTTTAAAAAGTCACAATATAGTTGACGATATGTGAATTTGAAGACCCTAAAACTACCCCAATAGTACGAAACTATTCCGAGTCCATGATGTGAAGATCCTAATAATCTCCTTTGTGCCTTCTGCTACTACATATGGCTATACCAAAACATCCGAACAAATTGTTATTTATTCGTTATTCTCTCTTCAAGATTGAACTCATAAAATATCTGCTAGCTAAAATATAGAAAATGGAGAGAATATTAAAATATCATGAACATATGTAAAATAAAGTAAGTAAACGAACAATGAACAATTGATTCTTCACACTATTACAGGACAGTAATTTCCTAACATCACACAAAAAGACGAATGTCTTTTACTAATATAATAGGTGCTTGATCAAGATGCCAAAAAAGATTTCCTCATGCTTTTCACAGTTTTTGACTTCAGTGGACTCCACACCACCTTTTTTGTCAATGGAACAAAATGCTTAGGTCTCGATGAACCTTCTTGTGAAGGAAAAGGACTTCCCATAAATCTACTGCTACTACCAACAATAGGTGTTGTTGCATAGGTTCTCTCGTTAAGCTCCGGCATCGGAGAAAACACTCTTGATTGACGCCATACTTTTTTTGGATCCCATACAAATGATTTCCTCCCAGCTCGTTCATTCTTCCACTGGGAACCGTTCAGTGGCATTTTTATGTTTGAAGAGGGCTCAATATTTATGGTGGATGCAATTGATGCTCGCCTTCGAGGCTCAAGAGTCTGCTTTACTGGTTGAGTTGTAGGCTTTAGAGCAAATGACCCTCTCCTTGCTCTAAGGAGTGACTTTCCCTTGTTTGCAGTTGATGATTGTCTTTCAGACTCAAGTGATTGATTAGTTGATTGAGTAGGCCATGCAGCAAATGAACCTCTTCTTGCTTTCAATTTTGTTCTCCCATTGTTTGCATCCATGGATGTTCCCAGATTATTTTCTTTATCATACTTTTGAGCAGGACTGTATCCAGAATTTGTGGTGTTGAATGAGGAACTAACAGAAGATGCTGGAGGCACAACATTGGAGATTCTTCGCAGTGGTAATCTTATTTTAGGAGGAGCCAGAGGTGGCTTTTTCTCTGTTTCTCTTTTTTGCGGTTGGTTTAGAGATGTCCGAAATGATAATTGAGTAGAAACAGCAGAGAGAGCTCTACTTTCCTGCTTCAGCCTCAACTTCCGCTCCTCTTCCATTTGATTTTCGAGATCCTTAACCTGTTTAGGCACATCGATATCAAGTTATCAAGAATGCACAACAAAATTGAGCAGGTAGTTTTGCAGCGGAGAGGTATGTAAATGGGGAAATCCAATTTAATTTTCTGTTAGCCAACAGGTTTCAAAATGATAAAGGTGGAAAAGAGAAACTGATCTCTTGAAGTAAACAAAGCACATACCTTTTCTTGGAGAGTTCTGACAGTATGTTCTCTAGCTAGAAGCCTCAATTGCAAAGACTGCACCGTGTCCTGCAATTTCTTAGTTTCCTTCTCATCATGCTTTGCTTTCTCTGCCTGTACAACAAACAGAAAGAGGTTATTAAGCTATTTCAAATCTCAAACAGGCTTCACCTCCAAATTCAATTACGAAAATATACCAGTTGCTTATACTTCAGCAGCTCAGAGACATCGGTCTGCTTGCGAGCAGGACCATGTTCTACTCCTCTGACACGGATAGCAAAGTTCAGCGAACAAAGAGTTTCACCCAAGTCCGCCGAACTTGGGCTAACTTGGACAAACATTAAAGTCTTGCAATCACCTCCTACACGAGTTTCACAACGAAAAATCCTCTTAGGTGTGAAGTTGGAAAGCATTGAATGGAGGTTCCATTATACTGATAACTTTAAGGGTTTGACTGATATGCAGTTACAACAATGAAAAGTTTAATGGACAAAGCTCACCTAGAGAGCTCTGCAGCACATGAGTGAGCTTTGAGTTCCTAAATTGTTGCAGGAAATCAACAAATCGAGAGACTATTAGTGAATGCTGTGAAGTTATGGGAGGGGAGTAAAATAAAGGAAGAGACAGCAAGATACCTATATGGAATATGGGCTGATTTAGATGCAAGGGCAGAGATCACATCTCCCAATGCTGACAGAGACTTGTTAATAAACTGAGACTCCTTCAATCTCTCACCTTGAACTTCAATCCTTCCAAGACGTTCACTTCCAGCCAAATCAACTAGCCAAAGATGGCTCCTTGTCTTAATCCCGTTCAGTATGTTTTCTCCTATGACCGTCACTCGTAACAGACTGCACAAATAGTACAACTTAAGGACACTATAAAATCTAAATACATAGTAGTTCTAAACTAAATTGAAATAGTATTTGCTTACAACATAAACAAACAATAATAATAACATGCCCCAATGCCTCTAAATAGGCTCCACATCCTTACCCCTGTGAACAGAGAGGTGTTCCCCATTGACCCCTAGATGAAGTGCAAATACTATCTACTAGTACTTCATAATATATAAAAAGCATAGGAAGTCTAATGGCCATTTAACTTATAATATACAAGTTAGAAATATACGACAGTTTACCAGTGCGAGCGACTGCTCAGCTCATTCGCATTAGTCGATCCAACAGATCTAGCTTGACTTCCAGATTTTAGCAGTTCCCATACTTCATCAGTGCTTCGAACAGTGGCTTCCACAAGTCCTGGCACTTCTTGGGTTCCTTCTGCTGATTGCTTTATCTCCAACCTATGTTCCAAGTTAAACAAAATAAACCACCTTCAATTATAGTTGTTCATACAGGATGTTAGATATTAACAATTCATGTGGAACATAAATTTTATATGCTTTTTCTTTTTGGTTCAGGCTGGAATATCAGGTACATAAGTTCTCTCCAGGTCTCATTGGTGTCAAGTACCATTGAGAAATGAGATATTGAGATTGTGATCGGAGATATATGAAGCATAGTATTCATATATCTATTAAGAAATTCAGCCATGCAAGACACTTACTATAATATACATTAAAATATATATATATATATATATATATATATATATATATATTTTTAGAATAAAGTTGAAAATCATGTGTACATTTGGAGTTCAGTTATGTAATTTATGTCAGCTCAACAGGTTCATAGTCCACAAAAACATATATCAAAGATAGAAACCCCCTTATTTCTTAAAGTCATCGATCAGACGACAACGGTAAACTATCAGATGAAGATAGTCACGCTACCAAGAAAACATAATTTACTTATTTTAAAAATTAAGGAAATGTTGATTCCAGGGCTAAGAAATGTATATATTGTGTGGTGCCAGAGCTGACAGCTTAAGTCCTACATCTATTTTCCCAAACCTACGGAACACATTTATTATGTGGTGCAAGAGCTGATGTCAGTAAGTCTAACAACATCACAATATTGTATGTTATATTCTTATCCAACAATGCGATGTTATAGTAAAAGACTGGAAAAATGATAAGAGACCAAATAGTGTAGTCCGTTATCTCACATAAGTAACAATCAGAGAGTCTTACTTCCTTGCATTTTGGTCAGGATTAGATACAAGAAGATCACGGATCTTCTCGTTGTAAACCTCTAACATGCTAACAAACAATTCATATCTCATACTGGAACTCCTCTCTTTCGATACTCTGAACAACTCCTCCAAAGTACGATAATTGACCCCTCTATCTTCTTGTGTTCCTTCCATTGTATATGTTTTCCCAGTTCCAGTCTGCCCATATGCAAATATGCAGGCGTTGAATCCATCTAACACAGAAGTCACAACAGGCCTTGTCTGAACAAATACAGCATCTGCATATGCAATTTAACATGAAAAGGTGATCATTAATATATTGCGTTAGGAACATTCAATCACCTAATGGGTGACCCAAGATAATTCGCATCAACATAAAGAACACATACCTTGGCTGTCCTGAGGTCTAAAAACGTGATCGAACTTGAACTGTTTCCTGGAAGAATCGGTGCATATAATATGCATCTCATTTTCCTGACACGAGTCAAAATCTATCACTGTTTTGTACCCGTTTACAATTTCATCTCCATTTAATGGGCGACATCTAGAGAAGACCCTGATATTACCCTTAAGCTCAATCACTTCATTGTATAATCGTTTTCTCTCAGAGTACTCTTCAATGTACTTCGCTTTCAACAGTTGACACTCAGAATGATACTTCATTTTCAGAATTTCATGCTCTTCGTCTTATAATTTCACCCAAAAAGAAATATGATACAGGTTAGGATCTGTCCAAAATAAGATAAATAGAAAGAAAACGCAGCTTAAGAAACAAGAAGAGTAGACAATCAGTGGACTCACTAAGATTCTGAAGAGCAGTTAGAGCTTCAGAATTCGGAAAAGAATCGGAAGTAATTCCCTTCACTTCTTTACAGAGGGCTTCATGGTCTTCTTTCAATATCTGGAGTAAGAGATAAAATAGGTAAAAACTGGGAAACAAAATTGTGCAAAAGTCAACCACTCAACAAGTTGATCCTCGAAGACATACCTGCAATTTGTTACTTAAATCTAAAACCCTTTGACAAACTGGAAGCGTTGGTCCATGATATGAGCAGTTGTCTTCAGAATCATTAGATATATTGGACTCGTCCATCGACTCCCTGCTCCCTTCCACTTGTTCTGATTCTAAATTATAAAGATATGTTAACTACCAATTACCATTTTGAGCAACCACTTTAGCCTGAACTGTAGCATCGGTTTAAAAACTGTGTACTCTCAATAAAATGAAAACATATAATCTATTCATTCAGATCTGTATATTGTAAAAACAAAGGGTATCCAACCATTATTCAAGAGTTTATGGGCTCAAACAACATCAAAAATACAAATTTGCATCTAATTATCCATGAACTAATAGACCAATCTCTCGACAATTTAGTCAGCACTTAATCAGGCTTGGTAGATTTGTGCGATTGAAAATTTTAAAAATATTTAAAGTCTGGCATGACTAAACAACATATAAACTTTCTCACTTTTACAAGCCGCGAATCCATTTTTCTCAACTGAGAAATTCGGCTTCTTCTATATTCTTATATTGCTAAGTAACTATAAGCATCAGTATACGACAACAAAATAGATAACACACACAAAAGCTTCAACCTCAAATGGCCCAAAACCTAAAATTACGAGTTAATAAAAAAAAAAATAACAATAACGTCAAACTTCAAATAATTATCTAAGTTGTTGACAAAATACAAAATTCAGTTCCAATAGCAAAAGAAAAATGAGATCAGTACAAGAAACCCTAACTAACTGTAAACGACAAGTGGTTCCTTCAAGAAATATTACGATTCTTTTTATAATTATATGGATAATCCAATCTGCAATTACCACAATTGGTGCTTGTTTTATCGTCTTTCGATGAGCAAGAAGCTAAATGTTGTCAACAGGAATTCGTAAGACTATTCGTAATCTTAGCGAACCACTAGATTTCTTATATCATTTCTTGGCCAAATTGAAAAACAAAAATGATGAGAACACATCGAATTTTGCAAATCACGATCCAATAAGTAAGAATTTACCTTCTCTGTTCATATTATTTTCAGCCATATCGCAGAATAAAACTAGAGTAAAATCTTCAAAAGTTTAGGAAGCCTGAATTTGGAGTTTAAAAGGGATTAGATCAATTGATTAAGTGTTCGAAGGCTTTGAGGTAAGATATGATAAGTGAGAGAGCGTATGATGATTTTTAAAATTCAAATCAGCAAAAGGAGGGTTTGGTTTAAAACCTCAAACGGTCCAGTTAGTGAGTACACAATAATTGTTTTTTAGAAAGTGAAATGACTATTTTCAACCCTAGTAAGTAGAGTGTTTCATGAAGTTTTATTCAAGGGCAAAATAATTATCCTTTCAAAAAAAATTAATGTTCCCTCCATCGCTATATGATTGTCACATTTTGATTTTTCGTAGTCAACAAAACACAATTTAAAATGTAAATATCTCTTATTCTACATGCGAAAAAATTATAAAAAGTTGATATTTCAAAAATATATATTGAGAAGAATCTAACAAGATCCCACAAGATTATATCATTTCTTATCGTTTAATGAGACTTCATCGTCAAATTTTGTAAATTTGACCAATAAAAAAAATCAAAATGTGACAATCTTTTAGGGACAGAGGAAGTATTTGGGTTTGTATAGTAGTTCCCGTCCAGATACTTAAAACTAAAAAGTGGGAACACACACCCAAATAGTGTTTTTTCAGGAAGGCAATTACTATTTTGTCTCTGGTACGAACTTCCTCAAATACTACATTTACAAATAGGAGGACAAGATTATCATTTCACTACCAAAAAAACACTATTTAGACACTAAATCGAGTGTGCAACAGTTCAGCTAAAAAGTAGAGGGGAGGGATTAAAAATAATAGAAAAAGTCATCCTAACCGTCCCACACATTTCTGCATGATGTAACATGAAGATAAGGATGTTTTGGGTTCCGCTCAGACTGACAAAATCTACCGATCCAAACTGAAATTATGACGATTCGGTTGTGGGAGAAAATGACATTGAACCGAAATAGTAAGAAAACATCCAAAACCGACAAAAATTAATCGATTGCCGAGAGCAGCCTGACCCAACTTCTCTTCAGGACTTCGCGCTTCACCTGCATTGCCAGAATCATGATTTTTATATAAGGTGGCACATTCCAAAGTCCAAACGAAAAAAGAAAAAAGTTAGAAATGTGCATGAGATACATATTAAATAATTTATCGATAAATGTATAGTAAAATTTTATTTTTCGATAGTAGATATGCCTCCCTAGTTCCATGACTACTCGCCTGCAAAAACAATAGGTGGGAAAGATTCAAGGGTGTTGAGAACAGAGTAAAGCTCATTCTGATCAGGGTATTCTGGAAGCTGAAAGGCTTGTTTGGTTGTCCAGCTATCAAGACCCCATTTTTTAGGAGGTCCGGTTGATGAGGATGAGAAATTGACGGCTGAGATTGGTTTTCTGGTTGGGAAAGGAAGGAGAGATGTGGGCTTGAGGGATACATTTGGCGGTTGTAACAAGGTGTTGGGTAAGGAGGCGATGGTGGCGTTCTGGATCATCATGGCCGTTGCTGTTAGTGTTCGTTTTGTTTTGGCAAATAGAGATGAGATTCATAAATGACTGGAGATGTTCGGGTCTTCCAGACATAACTGAATTGATAAATAATTAGAATGGACAGTATCAACACCTCGCATCTTCACGCGATTTACTACCTCCATGCATACTCCAAAGACAGAAGTGTTTTAAAGATGTGTGAAGACCGATATTTTTAGACATTGGTTGCAGGTGCCCAGCTCTATCAAATCTAGTGGGTACTGCTACAGGAGATCGGTTTAACATACGGATTCAAGATTCGATCAAATCGAAAACAATGGAAGCTTGATTCTCTCTGAAATTTTTTACAGTTTGATTGTTTGAGGTTCGATTAGAAGTTCGAACGATCGAAGGAGGACTCTTATTTTATTATGTATGAAGTATTCCATAGCATAAGCAAACACTTCCTCTATATCTTGTATCTAGCCAAGAAGCCAAGTTAAACATGGCGTATACTCATTTCAAGTTGATGTACTTGACGTTTGAATTTGCCCATTCTCATGTCTGGAAGATCTATATAATCTTCACATTTTATCAAATTTTATTTTGTACTCCCCCTTACATATATTCAAAAGGCTGTTGTTACTCTTTCTTAAATATTTACAATAATAATAGGTGGATCTACATCAAATAGGAATTTAAGATTTATGTATGTGAATATGTTTTTTCTTAATAATTGCTTAAAAGTACACTCTTACATAATTTTTTTGTTATTTTAGAAATTCTACGCTAATTTTTTGTTAAACCCTAGTTCTCATGTTGATCATTGTGTTGCAGGTTGTGACAAATATTCAATTATAAGTCTATACATTAATTCTAAGGATATAACATTTTTATAATAAAATTATTATTTGTGGCCTGATGAAAACTAAAGTTGAAGCGGCCAAACTTCATATCTTCCTCTGCATCATTTATTTGACAGGTAATTAATTTTTCCGATTCTTATTTTTCAATTTAAAAATAATAAAGTATTTTTGTGATTCCATTGTTATAGTGAATAACTAGACGGTACCTTACAAGACAATAGTCTATAATATATTTTTTGTATAAGCAATAAGCGTAATCGAGTCTTGGCGTGAAGCACCAACTCACTTTAATCTAAGCTTCACGTATTTAGATTGATCTCACACTTCACTTACAATTGACCAATATAAACTAGACATAACACATCTATTATATGTCATCTACCAATACTCTTCCTATTGATGTGTTTGCATGTTTTTACTTAGGGTATGCTGCTGATGTTCCATACTATGACTACTCTGCAGGAATTGAAGTAAGAATCTCAATTTTTGTTTTAACTAAATATTGTAATAATGTACTTCCTTCTTCTTTCAAATGGGTTGACCAAATATTGTGTCCGTTTAAAATTGTTTGATGTGAAACAGTGTGAGGGAGAACCTCATGAACCGCAATATGGAGGTGGAGTAGTAGTGAACCCGGCATTCGACAAGGGACTGGAGAGATGGAAAGTATATGGAAGTGGGAAAATCGAATTGAGGAATCGTGGCAACAACAGTTTTATTGTTGCGTATCAGAGGACTAAGTCAGATGACAGTTTCTCACAATCTTTTCATTTCGATAAAGAGCTGCAATACACATTTTCAGGCAAGTTAAAACAGAATCAGAAAATATAATGTTGTTGATAAAATGATTTAAGGGCCGTTCATAAGCTTTAATGTTTAGGACGAGTATATCTTACGAATTCTTGTAGTATGTGTTTATAGTATGTCGTGTTTTTAAATAAAAAGGGCGAAACAACTCTGGTTTCGGGGTTTTTCTGTCCTGTAACTAATTTCGAAGGGAACTTTTTGTAGCATGGATTCAAATTAATGAAGGAAATGAGATGGTGCAAGCAGCATATAAGAATTTAGCAGGAGAGACAAAGGTTATTGGCTCTGTTGTGGCTCATTCAGGTTGTTGGTCTATGCTAAAAGGAGGTTTATCTGTTGATTTATCCATGGATGCTGATATTTTCTTTAAGGTAGACTTTGACATTATTTTTTGAATTACTCCTCGATCTTTTTACTTGGTATTTGGTAATAGTGCTTATTATAGTTATGGTCATCCAATGCAGAGCAAGAATTCTAGCATTGAATTGTTTGTTGATAACATTTCTTTGCAACCTTTCACTAAATCCCAATGGAGTTCTCATCAAAAGGACAGCATCGAGAAGGTACGAAATAAGTACTATCAGCTAACCTAAGAAAAGTCGTACTGTTTCTTTATAAAACTTCTGATTTTTTCATCTCGAGCGAGCAATTGAATAATGATTTTATCTTCTTGGTGAGTGTGGCTAGTTTCGGAAGAGGCTTGTAGAATTCCATATAACAAACCAGGACGGGGGAAAGCTTGAAGGTGTAGAGATCTCAATTGAGGAGAAAAGGCCTCGGTTCGCGATTGGTTGTGGAACAGCAGAGACGATATTGAGTTACAAAGGTTACCAGGAATGGTTCACGCAGCGTTTTACTGCAACAACATTTGACAATGAAATGAAATGGTATTATACCGAGAAGGAACAGGGAAAGGAGAACTATACCGTTCCAGATGCCATGGTTAAATTCTTTAAGGAGCATGGGATCTCAATAAGAGGGCACAACATTTTGTGGGACAATCCTGAAATGAATCAAGAATGGGTCCGAGCCTTATCCGTAGACAAGCTCAAGAAAGAAGCGACGAGGAGAGTGAATTCTGTTGTTTCGAGATATTCCAATGATGTTATAGCATGGGATGTTATGAATGAGAATATGCATTTCCATTTTTATGAAGATAAAATAGGGCCTGATGCTTCTGCAATGTTTTATCAGATGGCACAAGATTTAGATCCGAAAAATACTATGTTTTTGAACGAGTTTAATACCTTAGAATATCTTGAAGATGTTGATGCCAACCCATCAAGATATCTCCAGAAAATCAAACAGATTAGATCATTCCCTGGAAATGAGAATCTGGCTCTGGGAATTGGACTACAGGGTCACTTTAATAAACCAATTATTCCATTTGTGAGAGCTTCTTTGGACATATTTCTTCAAACCAAACTGCCTGTTTGGATTACAGAACTCGATGTTAGACCGGACCCAAACCAGGTACTTTTTGGCGCGATGATTAACTATAGCATTTGTTTTAACTCAATATTTAGTGAAGGGCAAAAGTGTCTTCATAAAAAACGAAATAAACACCTTCCACATCCACAATTTAGGAGGTATGTAGGTTCGTTAATGCGACTAATGAAGTTCGAATTTTGTAGGCAGTTTACTTGGAGGAACTGATGAGGGAGACATTTTCACATCCAGCTGTAGAAGGAATTATTGTTTGGTCTGGATGGAAACCAACAGGATGTAGTGCTATGTGCTTAACGGACAATACTTTCAAGAATTTACCAGCAGGAGATGTTGTTGATAAGCTGCTTCAAGAATGGAAGACTACAAATCTTAAAGGAAACACAGACGAAAATGGAACTTATGAACATAGCCTTTTTCATGGAGAGTATCTTGTAACTATAAATTCTGAAACTACCAAGAATGTGACTAAGGAAATCACGGTGACCAAGGACGAATCTGATGACCCCTTGCATGTACAGATAATCATATGAATTTTAGTCGAAGTGATCGTTTCTTAAATATCAAGCATGCAAATGTTCGAACCAACATTAACAAGGTTCGGCGACTCAATCATATATGTGTACATTGTAAGATTCTACTTGATGGCAAACCAAAAAAAGATCTAATTCAACGCTCCTCAAATGTTAAATATGATTTTAACTCATTTAAAGGCCTAAATCGAACAACTGCAAGCAACCTACAGACAGAAGTCTGGCTCAAGTATTTCAATGGATTTAAGAATACTAACAACTATTAACTTAAACAATCATACTATTGTAGTCACCTAGCATCTTTGTTCCGCAAACTGAGCGAAGGCACTGATCTTGAACTCTGGACACCCATCTCCTTAATTTGCACTCTGCTAACGACATCCTAGACTCCAACAGTAGATGATTTGTTAGCTTGGATCAACTTGATTTTATCAGAGAGGAGAGACAACTTTTCGAGAGAAGAACAAGCCGGAAGGCCCTCCTACGGGCAACAAGGAAAGCCATACAGGACTTTCAGCACCTTCTTCAGCAGTCAAGGGGCCAGTATTACAGTTAATGTCCGTTTTGACATATCCAGGGCAAACCGAGTTCACTATGTATCTTGGATGTTTACTGGCCAGTATCCTTGTGTAGGCATTCAAGGCTGCTTTTGTTAATGTATAAGCTGACAGGTAGGTAGGCCAGCCATTGGTTTCCAACATATTAGCTTTGAAATCTTTCAAGAATTCATTCAACACATTGGTAACTTTTTCCTCAGTAAGAGAATCCCCATCACCTAGTACACTTTGAGCCCACTCATTTCCCACAAACTGCAACGATATCAATAGCATGTCGATTAATTTTTCAGAGATCGAAGCATGCCATCAATGGATGTAAGGTTACCTTCAATTTTCCAATCAAGGAAGAAACATTGACGATGCGTGGTGAATCGGATGACTCAAGAAGGGGTAAAAATACTTCAACCATCCTTTTCGCTCCATAGTAGTTTGTATCTATGCATTGTTCCACCAAGTCAAAACTTTGGGAAGACACCTTGTGCCAGTTTATAAATTGGGGCTGCAACAGTGGCAAATATTCATTATCAGATCATCAGTGGAGATAGAGGGGGTCTAACTAGCTAGATTAAGATTGCCATCAACCCTAACTCCCTCCAAGAAAACTACACACACTTCGGTTGTACATGTGTGTTTGTTCTATGAGTTAATGAGAAATTTTTTTACCAAACTACTTAAGATCTACCTTAGAAGACTTGAAAAGAAAATTAATTAGATAACTTACCCCTTGTTTGGATGAAGTTATAAAAGAATCTTGATCAACAATAGTGACTCCAATAATTGCTGCATTATTAATCTGAACAGTTCCTTGAACTTTTACAATTTGTCGTCAAGATCTGATAACAAACACACTTAACAAATTACACCCAAAGGTTGTGATCATGATAATACCAGAATATCAAGCTTTCCAAAGCGCTTCTTGACAAAATCTGCTAGGTTAGCCACACTGGATGAGTCCACAACATCCAACTTTTGGAAATTCACCTGATCAGAAAGACCCGAAGCCTTGAGGTTATCAACCGCTTCAAGACCTTTATTCTCATCTCTTGCTGTTAACACAACTGTGATCCCTTTAGAAGCTAACTGCCTGCATATTTCCAATCCCATCCCTTTATTTGCTCCTGTTACTACTGCAACCCTATCACAAAAAAAAAAAAAAAATGTCAATCACAGCATTCAACTAGAAACAAACCACAAAAGAGAAACGTAGATGGTTTCATCTGTAGGATAACTTGCTTCGAACAATATTACTGCATTAAGCTTTCTTAACTATACATGTTAGGAAACTTGAATCTTAAACGTTTGATCAAGAAAAGCAGAAGATTAAGTGCTTTGGATGAAGAAATCTCGTACTTACCTTCTAGTTCCAAGAAAATCTGAAGTTTTATCCATGGAAGCAGTTGGAGAACTGTGATTGAAGATCTGCTAACTTTTCAGAGAGAGTAAACACTTACCAGCATTGCTTGAACAGTACTGTATGTATTAATATATGAATAAATTTATCAGAAAACATTGCAAATGTTCGATTTGAACTCGAATTTCCGAACATGTTGGACCACATTGGCAGGATTTGATTCCTTGATTCCTACCTGTACAATTGTTCAATATATGCATTACGGAGTTGTACTATCAAAGCATATATTCATACTTGCCTTGAAAGATCCCACTATGACTGACCATATGAACTTTTCCTTGTATGCTACAAAGTTTTATTCATCCAAAGAACTTAATCCCACCTACCTGAACAAGCATCTCTCCAATTTAAATTCTCGATAAGTGAAATGAAAATATTCAGAAAAAAATTTACTTTCATCCGAGTTTAATTAGATTCAGTTCTCAAATTATCTTAGTCAACTAGATTTAATCAACTCATTATAATTTACAGAGCATCAGACAACTGATCCTCTTTCACCTATTATTTTTACCATTAATTCTGAAGCTTTATCAACTAATCTTATTTCTGCTCAAATACTTTTCTAATTTCAGGTAATATTATTTTGACTCAACTAAGACTTTGCCATCGAAGTGTCTGTGAACCAACCACACCTTCATGAATCTAGCGTATTATTATTTAGCTAACACGGCATCTCAACCACTATTACAATGCAAATACTCAAATGTCTTGATCCCACAGACAAGATGAGACTGAGGCAAGCGAAACCAATTACTAGGCGGACAATTTCAACTCGCTTGACATAAATAGTAAACGGTCCAGTTTTGATTGAGATCTAAATAGAAAGCGGATCAAATAAAACACCAAGCCCAAGAAAAATTGTCCCATCGGAAGAAATTTAGATGAAAATGTATTACATAAAATTACTATTTACATAATGTACATGATGAAAGGAAGAATAAGTAAAACAATGGTTACATGAAACTCTGAAGATGATTCAGCATCAGCAGATATCAGTGGCTGTTGAGTAACAATGATTTGATAAGGTGTCAGATCTGATCTGAACGATACATAAGCTTCAGTGTAGTAACCTAATTTTCACGAGCTTGCATGTTCTGTGACCTATATATATATATATACATATATATATATATATAAAAGCACTTGTTTGTAAGACATGTTTGATATTTCTCTGAGAAAAGAATGGGCAATACAATGGCCTTTCAGAGATTAGTTGTAAAAGAAGATACCACATCCTGATTTCAAACGCAAAGGGATGCTTCGTGAAGTACTTGTCTGACATCTACATCAAGTTTCAGATATCAAGAGTCAATCGAACACCATCAATAAATGAAGTTGGTGAAATACCAATGATCTGAATCAATCTAGATATATCCATTGATATGTCTGAAGGGGAATTAACGCCACGATCAACCTGGAGAATCCAAGATTACATATCCAACTGACTGATAACAGAAATGTCCGGGGTTGGGAGATTGCAAGAAAAAGAGGACAGCATGAAACACACTTACTGACGACGCGGACACCGGTTTGATTAATGCGTTGTTATAACCCCTAACTTTCGCCACAGCTTCGGCCATTTGAACGCGTGATACTCTGTCTGGCCCTCCAACATTCAAAATCTGTTGTCTTCTCTCAGCATCTGCCAAGACAGATCAATTAAGGGTTTGATTTACACTCCAAAAATTGATAAATACACCACCATGGAGTATTAAATTACATTTATATGCTCAAATACGCAATTTTTTGAACAACATTGAGGCCATCCGCCATCCTTTTAAAGAGATTTATAAGGAGGAGAATTTCTTTTTGAAATGGTGTCTCCTTGTGTAAAAATAGATATCTCAATAATTGATTATGTGATCCTTGTTGAGCATGCAAAGCTACCAACATGGAAAAACATACAATTGGAACATATCAAACCTGAAATCCACTTGTTAGCCAGTTGCACTATAATAGTCACAAGGTCCTTCACATATACAGGGCAGCGGTATTCATCAAGGAAAAAGTTGGCACCCTCCCCTTTGGCAAGGACACCATCTATCCACTGTATTATTAACAAAGGTTGCTCAAGATTTAGCGCTAAAACGAATAAAACTTCACTTTTAAGTAATGGAATGTCTTAAAATGCTCTAAGAATGTTGAGGTAACAAAATTGAATACATTATGAGGCTGCGAAACCTGAATAGGAAGAGACTTAGGGACAGGTGAGATAGTCTGCGGACCATAGATAATGCTGCTTCTCAATATTGCATAGTTCGGGTAGTTTGTAGATATAAATTTCTCAGCTGCCACTTTGGACTTCCCATAAACATTTACAGGAGTTGTATCATCCTCTTCATTATAGAAGGATTTAGTCCCTTCATAAACTAATAAAGAAGAACATAAATTCAACAGATGCATAAAGAACATGAACTTAATACTTCTGCAATCGGTACATGGTTTATCATCGCATGACAACAATAGTTACCTTGATCAGTCGATAAGTGAAGCAGAAGAGGAGCGTTTTCACCAAAGGTGGACAGCCATTTAACAAGTTCCGAAGGGACGTTGATAGCCATGGCAGATTCTGGATTCATCTCGCAAGTGCGAGGAACTGAAAGGGCAGCACAATTAACCACTACATCTGGCTGCAAACACCACATTAGCACCTCAATCATCAATGTCACAAGTCAATGCACTCTAAATCTCACATATTCATCCGAAAACTATTTTTGAATCTCAATCATCAATGTCGTTTCACCAGTCAACACATAGCATATACTAGAAAAGCCTTTAAATTTTTTTATCAGAAAATTGACAAATAAAGACCCATTACATATACGGCCAAGCCAATTTCCAAGGCAAAATGCACGTTGGGATGTGCTAGAGGACGCGTGTCTCTGGCGTGTGTTGAACATTTTAGCGAATACAGTTACCTACCTGACCAAATTGTTGGGAGATTTGATGAAAGCCATCAGCAGTTTGCAAGTCTAGGAAGAAAGGGAGGGCATGTGGATAGGCATCGAGCAATGTTTGGGGAGGGAGTTTGGAGTGATGAGTGAATGCTATTGAATAGGAGTTGGAGGGTTCTGGAATATCTTTGAATCCTTGCAATAGGTGCTGGCCTAAGTACCCACTTCCTCCTACTATCAACACTTTTTTTATACTCATTTCTGTTGTTATGAGCTCAACTCGCACTTTAATGGAGGCCGATATGTGATCCTCTGGTCTAAAAATATGTGATTTGAGTGTTTTCTTCAAAAAATGGATCTGAAGGGGACCAAAGATTTACGAGGGGTGTAACACAATTATGAAAAATACATGGTTCTAAAAGATAATATTTGGAGTGGTGTTTGCTTCCAATAAGAGATAATTGATAGAGGTAACTTTTGTTCTAATTTTTGAAGAATTATTGAATAATTCCCTAATTATTATGACAAGAGAGTACAATTGTCATATACTTTTGACACATGGACAACATTTTTCTCTATTTTATATTTTTCACTTATTCTTGTATCTATTTTTATTTTTTCTTTCACCAATATTTTTTATTTTTCAAGAGTTATAAATAGAGTCTAAGTTTGTTTGATTTGGACACTAATTTTTTTTCTCTCTCTTTTCTCTTTATTTCCTCAAGTTTTTATATGTGAAGTGAGAGAAAATTGAATAACTTTTTGAATTATCTACTATTGTAGAGTATGGAGATATTTGAAAGATAATTGAAGATATTTGATGATGTGGTAAAGAAATAATGTGAGGAGGTATGAAATATTTGGTAGATCAATTATCTCCTATTAGAGATGGTTAAATCATCTACAACAACATTGTTTACTATTCGACACTGACACACACCAAAACAGTCTTAATTTTATACGCAAAACTATTATTTTGCTCTTCAACGAAACCCCATCAATTATTACACTTGCAAATAAAAGGAGGCATAATTGTAATTTTTACTTCCAAAAATCACTATTTGGGTGTGTGTATATAACAGATCAACATTTCACACTTTTTTCTATACTCTAATGTGCATAGTATCATTCGATTCAAACCTAATCATATGATCCTGGTTGTATTAGTTTGGCCAAACTCAAGTCAAAGGTTTGATTCGATTCGATTCTAACTATTATGCAATATGACAGCCCATGTTTCATAAAGCCTCACTTAACCCAACTCCCATTAATGTACTAAATTGTACAAAATATTATGTTGTCCCAGTTCAACATATCATCGAATTGTCTAAACTTCTACATATTATTAAGCTATCCAAACATCAATAAGTTATCATGTTACACATTCGACTCCAACAATTAAATAAGCACTGTATAGAGTAATTTTTATATATTTGTTCAATTTCATTTTAGTTTCCTATGAGTTTTATGATTCAATGGATGACCTAATCATATAGCAAAAGTTTAGTTATTTGATCGTGTGAATAAAAATATTTCTTTGTAATATAACCGTACAATAATTATTATATTAGTTGAGCCTAGAATTAGATGCTTGACGAATTCTTTAAGCATGAACTTATGAAGCTTAAGTGAATTCTAATAAATATCATCAAATTAGTATTTTGTTCTTTAAGTTTTAATTCCCACCAAAACAAAATATTTTAAATTTTATATTTAACTAGATGAAATCGCTCGCATTTACTTTCTAATAGGTACTTTGTGGAGCCTGGTATAAAGCATATACTCCACTCGTGAACACAGAGTGAAACTACTATTTTGCCCTCAATAAGTTCTTCAAATACTGGTACTCCCTCATTTTTTTTTAATGATTGTTTTTGCGTGTCTAACTTTGACCGTCAATTATTTTCTATTCTTTAGTTCTAAATATGAAATATATATATCGATAATCTAGATTGAAGAAGATTTCACAAAAGTAACTTTTAATATTTTTGAATATTGTAGTTAATTAGTTATTGCTAATCAAAGTTAGACACTAAAAAAACTAAAGAGTATTGTATTGTAAAATGGAACGAGAACTACATTTTCAAATAGAGACATAATAGTCTTCTTTTTTTCAAACGATATCATACTGAAAGTAAATTCTACAATAATCAGGGATTGAAAAATCTACGATAACAACGGAGACATCGATAATCACTAGGTCAAGGCCACGAGTTAGATAATGGAGTAGTAGTCTTTTTCATCCTAAAAATTAAGATTAGTGTGTCGGTGTGTATAACAAGTCAGACTCGGTTATTAATTAGAGCGAATAAAAATGTTTGGCGTTTATAATGAAGAAAGTATCACAACTATTCGCATCTTGGGGAATCTATCACCTCATTCTTCCTCAGTCAACCTTAAACAACATTGTTCTTTCTGCTTCTTCACTTATACTCCATCTTACCAAAATCATCCCCTACCAAGTTATTCTTTTGAATATAGCTCCGAGGCCTGAGTAATTTCACTTGAATCATTATCAACTTTGGATCAGGAATAGTCATCTATGTTACAATTCACAATTTTGGTTTTGAAATGCTTACGATAAGTTTGTCGTCTTCTTAATTATTGTGTTATTTTTTTTGCTGAATTATTGAGTTTTGTTAGGAAACTAATTGTTATTTTGCTGAATTATTGAATTTTGTTAAGAAACTAATTGTTAAGTACAAATTTACAATAGTCTGTTGATTTTAGTCCCAATTCAAAGTACTTTGATATTATTACCTTGCATTTGTCCTATTAATTATTTGATCTCCTATCTCTAGGAGTGTCTTATATTAGTTGTAGGGATATTAACAGTGTCTAAATCGCCAAGTCCGTGTGACAGAATACTAAGTTTGGTTGGGGTTTAAGGGCACGTGATAGGCTGTTTTGGATTCTTAATTCGAATGGAAGAAACAAAGGAGAAGCAATACATTGCTATCTTTACAACTGCAAGCCTTCCTTGGATGACTGGGACCGCTGTAAACCCATTATTTCGTGCTGCGTACCTTGGTAGAGGCGGGGAGAGGAAAATCACATTGGTGATTCCCTGGCTGACTAGGAAAGACCAGCAACATGTGTTTCCCGACAACAAAGTATTTAATTCACCTTCGGAGCAAGAGATGTATGTTCGTCAATGGGTTGAAGAGAGGACGGGGTTTACTTCAGATTTTGCTATTCGCTTCTATCCAGGAAAGGTATACACTTCTCCTAGTTTCTCAAAGTACTTGAATTTTAGGGAAGACTGAGAGAAAGCTACCAATATCGTTCAGTTTCACCTCCCGTAGATTGGTTGACTTAATAACATGATCAATCTGCTATTTACTATTGTCACAAATAATTTTCATCTCTGGACCTCCTATTAGTATATATTTGATCTCTAAATATCAATGATGAATTAGTCCGAAAATCTCCCTTATACAGCACTGTGAAGTTAAAAAAGGTACATGATTAACATTGCCGAGAGTTGTTGTGGATATAATGAGTGATGTCTAGGAGGTATATGCAGGGGAATGATTTTGTTATATGTAGATTTGATTGCTTATTCACTTCCATCTATGGTGATGCATCTTACTGAAATTATATTTGCCTCTGCAATGTAGTTTAATCTTGAGATGAGGAGTATCATACCTTTAGGGGATATTACTAAAGTAATCCCTAGTAATGAAGTGGATATTGCAGTGCTTGAAGAACCTGAGCACTTGACTTGGTATCATCATGGAAAGAGATGGAAATCAAGATTTCGTTATGTTGTAGGAATCGTTCACACAAATTATGTAGAGTACGTCAAGAGGGAGAAGAATGCTTTTCAAGCCAATCTAGTAAAATTCATGAATAGTTGGGTGGTGAACATTTATTGTCACAAGGTATTACTGGATGGTACTCTTAGCTGATTAGTAAAAGTAGTTATTATTTGTGTTCGTAAACCTGAAACTTAATATTTTCCGACCATTACTACTTCGCAGGTCATTCTGTCACATATATGCTTGACCTTTCTCTGTATTATTTCCATACAATATGTGATTTTACTTGCATATTTACGATTTCTGTTATCCGAATATGCAGTCATAAAATTATTTTTGTATGACAAAACAAATTTAATAGAGAAACTTATGTTGTTGTGTTTAATGTCCTGTATTTTGTTACATCTTCATTTGCCTTCTTGGTATTATACATTTTAATGTTTGCTTTAGTTCTATTCCTTGAAATGAAGCAAAGCTTTTTCTTTTCATCCAGTTCCAATTCCAAGATGTGATGACACTCCGCTCATGTTAGTATGTTTTCTATATATTTATTTTTTAATTTCAGGTTGTAAGGTTATCTGCTGCGACCCAGGATCTTCCAAGATCTGTAATTTGCAATGTCCATGGAGTCAACCCGAAGTTCCATGAGATTGGAACGAAAAAGATAGAGCAACAAAAGAATGGAGAGCTGCCTTTCACCAAGGGTGCCTACTATATTGGGAAAATGGTATGGAGCAAAGGCTACAGAGAGCTGCTTAAACTTCTGCGTGATTATCAAAAAGAATTAGTTGGAATAGAGGTTGATTTATATGGAAGCGGTGAGGATTCTGAACAAGTTCAAGAAGCTGCTAAGAAATTGAATATAAAAGTTAGGGTTCACCCTGGGCGTGATCATGGTGACCCTATATTTCATGAGTAAGACTTAATACTGCATGAACTAATATAATTGCCAAATAAAGATAAATTATTACTTAGTGTTTTCTCATGAGTCATGAACTTAAGTTAATCCATAAAGGAACAAAAGAATGTTATTCTTTGTTTCTCTGGAAAAGCAATTTGTTTCTCTTCCCATAATAATGCTGAATGAGAAATCTGATGTAACCTTCAGATAATTTCCATCTCGATCAACTTTAATATTGGCTGTTGGGGAAGAATGCACTTCCTCTGTATCTTATTTCTAATCCTTTCAAATTATTTTCCACGTAACGTGAAAATTCTATAATCTCTTTACTGTTTTATATACCATGAACAGCAATTAGCATTATTGAAAATTTGTAGCACCTATATAATGGTTCGGGTACCAATTGAGATATTTTTTTCTGCTTTGCAGCTATAAGTTGCTACTGAATCCAAGCACCACAGATGTAGTGTGTACCACAACAGCGGAAGCTTTAGCAATGGGAAAGATTGTTGTGTGTGCCAATCATCCCTCGAATGACTTCTTCAAACAGTTCCCCAATTGCAGGATATACGATGATGGTGATGGTTTTCTCAAAACGACATGCATGGCACTTTCTGATGAGCCTCTCATCTTAACAGATGCACAAAGGCATGAATTAACATGGATAGCAGCTACAGACCGATTTCTAAAAGTCGCAGATCTTGATAATTTGCCCGCGATGAAACTTGCGGGATCTTCAAAGCGGTTTATGTCCACATCTATGGATCTACGTCTTGAGCACGCATCAGCATTTGTACACTATCTGGGAACTGCCCTAGTTGGTTCAAAGCCAGTTGAAGAGCAACGCAAAGATCTTGGCTTGTCTAAACCTTCAAAAAAGTGGGCAACATTCTCAAAAAAATGGACCTGATAGGATGAACGTCGTTCTCTCACGATACGTGGTTTATCAAAATTGTGTTAAGATATGACATGTTCTATATTGATGGAAGTTTCTCAACTCATTAACCACTTCCAGAAGGAAGAGATAAAGCTTGAGTTGAAGGGAAAGTTCAAAAGGAAGTCTTGTAAGTATAATTATAATTGTGCATGTAAGAAGTGAGTGATCATTGTTCTGTGATGTTAGGTGATTATTATTGATCCAACTATCATCTGAATCCATTCTAATCTTTCAATGGTGTGGCTGAGATATTGTGTTTCATCATTCTTTTTTATTGTGTAAAACATACATTTAACTTCAAGATATGCTTCGTAAACCCGAAACTTTTAGTGGTAATATGAATTTCTTACTCAAAGATTACTAAGGGAAACACAATCGTTTAGATTGTGGTACTCTATTTCTATGGCGGATGTAACTTGATATCTTTCTCATTTTTTCATTAAATTAATATGAATGGAAATGAAATATTGATCATTGTAATTTGTAAATGCGAAT
Source organism: Echium plantagineum (assembly GCA_003412495.2). Classification (NCBI taxonomy): domain Eukaryota; kingdom Viridiplantae; phylum Streptophyta; class Magnoliopsida; order Boraginales; family Boraginaceae; genus Echium; species Echium plantagineum. Next base: position 14,646,608 of record CM016561.1, on the reverse strand, counting down.
TCGTCGTTTGGGTGATTGTTAATTTTATAAAGAATCGTGTGTGGCTGTTAACATAGGACCTGGCCCAATAAACCCAAGTAAGGTTCAAAGTGCCTAGTTTTATGACAAGCTGTAACATTGACTCTATTCAAGCCATAATCCTCGAGGACACCAAGAGATAGTAAAAATATTTTCGGGACATAGTTTAACTAGTAAAATGTTAGAGTGCAAAATACCAGCTATCTCGCCTCTTCATACAACTCACCAAAACAGTGTTTTTTTAGGGGCGAATTTATTATTTTGCCCCTATGTGAAGTCCCTCAATTGCTACATTTGCAATTAGGGGGCATAATTGTAATTTGTGACACCCAAAAATCACTATTTAGGTGTGCATATAACAGATCAGCTCGCTTTTGAGATAAGAGACCAACACTTGAAACACCACACTATGCTCTCTCTGCATTCAAATGTCACTTTTCCTTCCATCTCTTCTGCCTTATTCCATCCACTAATTAGGTAACTCGGATCCTATTTACTACCCAATTTCGTATTGGCTTATCATCAACTCTATACTCTCTTCGTTTCAAAATAGTTGATTGTGTATAAAAAATTTACTTTTTCATAATGGTTATTGTTTAGGAATTTGATGTACTTTTCAATTCACTTTTACATTTTTCATCCCGATAATTACTTTTGATTTTGAAAGTAATTATCTATTTTTATGTATGTATGTATGTATGTATGTATGTATGTATGTATGTATGGTATAACAGTAATCTTTGTTGATCCTTATAAAGTACTTTTTGGTTAAATGATCAACTATTTTGAAATCGATGGAGTACTATTTTATAATTTGGAATTCAAGTTAAAACTCAATTACTAGTATAATTTTGCTGAATCAAGCTCCTGAAAGATAAATTTTCAATTTATGAGTTAGTTAATCAAAGTACCAAGACCACATAAAGCATTGTCCAGCTTTGGGTTTTGATTGTTAAATTTTTAAAGTTTGAACTTTGAAATCAAATATTTTTTAAATATTTCGTGAATAATTTATCAGAAGATAGTATGTTCAACGTATTTTCCTATTAACATAACGTATTAATTTTGCTTCAAATACAAGTTAGGTTGTCAATTAAGGCTGCAAAGTCCGCTAACTTTGACCATTAAACATGCTAGACAATGTCCTTTAATTTTGTCATGAAGGGAGTATAAAACTGCGATGGGGATGGAGAACTTGTACTTGATGGGGAAGTGGATCTGCGGATGAGAAAATAGTAATACAAGTTGTTCCTCATTGCAAATAGGTGCAGCGGCAACTAGTGTTACTTCAAGTTTACCATGGGTCTGATATACTTTCCAAACCCCCTGATAAGGAGTTCAATTTGCCGGTTTTCCATGAATTTTCCAGCATGTGGAGCGGGAATGCACATGACGTTAACAATAGTCTCACCAAGGTCTTTTACATTCATTATAGATTTCGCTTCCAAGTCTGTAAGATGTGCTATGAAGTGAGCCATTTTTTATAGCTGTGCAGATTGGACTATCTGGATTTGAGTTGTTTGTTTGTCGTTTTGACAAATGATTGCATCGGATTTCTGGAAATTGGATCCTGTAACTACGATAGTAGACTCACTGGATTGAGTTGTGTCCATGGTTGTCAAGATTAGACAAGTGGTGCCTTAGGACTGAAAATATATGGCTGTAATGATTAAACTAGTGTTGCTTTAATAACTACGAAGAATGAGAAAGTGAGAAGTATTAACTGTTGTGTTTCTCTATTGTAAACGATAGTATATGTAGACATTACAGAACAAGATCACTAATTACAAGATCCGTAAATGAGGAAATTCTATATACGCTAGATTCAATTTACACTAACGTATCTTCAAGATTTGTTTCCTGTTTGTCAGCAACAAGGTTGCCTACTATCCGCCCTTCAGGCTTTAACCTTACCACACTTAGACATGAGCCTCTCTAGAGGCATGGTGATATGTTGTATACTTGTATTGTCTTATATTATTACATTACTTTTAAGCCCACCTGTAAGATTTTAAATCCTCCATCCAGCTCTTGAACACCCCTTATGTTTCTGTGTAGAATGTAGTGTTGCATTGCAGAAATACCTGTTGTGATTCTATTTGGCTGCCTAAATTTTCAGGATGAATGAACATTGGTTGCACACTTTCCAGTTAGAGAAAGACTGCTTCTCTTCTAATGCTAATTTTCATCGCCAAGCATGCAATGTGAAGCTTTATCTGGTACCCAATTGTACTCGTTATTCCATATTGCCTTGTGCTGCAACAACTTCATCAAAAGTAAATGCGCAAGTTCAATCTACTTCAAGTGATTTGCGTATGGGAAACTTCGTGGGGTAAGTTGCCCGAAATCATTTGCTCAAGTTAATCTTGTTTTATCATATGCATAGGTCATATGGAACATATATAATCTCCTAGTCTTTTCTTGAGTGATAGTAAATTCTCTTTACCTCGTTCTGTGTTGCTAAAATTTCTTGAGTGATAGTAAATTCTCTTTGTGATGAAAGGTAAAATTGTCATCATTTTCTAGCGTGGAAATATTCAGTTGGGAAATAGGTTTGGCCAATTGTGATGCAAGATCATCATAGCATGCACATGGAATCATTAAAAAGCAATCACATGGATGAAATTACTAAAATGTTACATTTTCAACTTCCATATTAAAATTTGTACTCTACCTATTTTGTACTCCTTCCGTCTTTTATTTATCTTGGCTTTTAGATTTTTCGAAGTCAAACTTTAAATACTTTGACCATGAATTTTTATTAGTCGATAAGAAATAATTTAGTCATGTTTGATCTTGTTACATTCGTTTCAATTTATATTTTTGAAATATGAATTTCTTTTATAACTTTTATGCATGTAATAATAGAGATATTTTGGTTTTAAACCGTGTCGTGAAAAGTAAAAAAACCAAGATAAAAAGACCGATGGAGTATTAGCTATTATCATTACAAATCAATTGATAATTATTATTATTATTATTATTATTATTATCATAAATAATTAATTACTATTTGATGAATACATTTTTAACTATATTAATTAATAATAATAATTATTATTGGTTGGTATTATAATTGTTTATTTTTTGTTTTCAGTTAATATATAATTAATTATTAGTATATATGAATAAATAATTATTATTATTGTTAACACCAATAATCATAATAATTGTTATAATGCTAAAAAATATATTGATTAAGTAGTAATTAATTATTACTAATAATAAATACCAAATATCAATATCAAACACTTAATTAATAATAATAATTAATACCAATAATGAATAAATCTATTAACTTATTATTATTATTATAATATAATTAATGCCAATAATTTATAAACAATATTAAAAAGATATTATTAATAATAATAATTATTGTTAACACCAACAATACGAATAATAATAATAATTTTTATAATTATAAAAAATTTATTGGTTAAGTAGTAATTAAGTATTCTGATAATAAATACCAAAAATTAATATCAACAATTAATTAATTAATAATAATAATAATTAATAATAATAAATAATAATCTATTAACTAAATATTAATTAATTATGAATGACAATATAAAATTATTGGTTGTAATAGTTATCAAATGAATAATAATTGATTAATTAATATTATTAATAATAATTAACACCAATAATTAATAACACCAGTAATGAATAAATATTAATAGTTAATATTAACTAATAATAAAATAAATAATTATTAAACAAATTTAATAGGAAAGTTGAAAAGATAACATTCCTATTATAGCTTAATAATGATAAAATTTATTGATTAAGTAGTAATTAATTGTATCACACTAGCTGCTTCAATCCTGAAATAGAAAAATATATTAATAAGAATAATTAGTTTAATAATAATTATTAATTGATTCTTAATGATAATGACCATAGAATAGACAGAGTACAAATTTAATAGGGAAGTTGAAAAAGTAACGTTCCTATTATAGCTTTTACATTTGCTAATAATGAATAAATCATCGTAACTTCTAAAATTTTGTGCATAGTTCTGCATGTGCGAATTTGTTAATTGTATTTATAATATCTATATTTTGATTATTTTTTACATTAACTTATAATGATAAACATTCTTTATATATGACAAAAAATACATGCTCATGGTAACAAGGATCGCTAAACAAATATTCTATTTGAAATTCTGATTTTCCCTGCCCACATTATATATAGGGTAAATTCACATCTTTTGAAGTCATCACCTCATTCCTCCTCTTCAACCAAACAACATCATTCTTTCTGCTTCTTCACTTATATTCCATCTTAATTCTAATGGAAGAAACAAAGAAGAAACAAGACATTGCTATCTTTACAACTGCAAGTCTTCCTTGGATGACTGGGACCGCTGTAAACCCATTATTTCGTGCTGCATACCTCGGAAGAGACGGGAAGAGGAAAATCACATTGGTGATTCCCTGGTTGACGAGGAACGACCAACAACATGTGTTTCCCAACAACAAAGTATTTAATTCACCTTTGGAGCAAGAGATATATGTTCGTCAATGGGTTGAAGAGAGGACGGGGTTTACTTCAAATTTTGCAATTCGGTTCTATCCTGGAAAGGTATAAACTTCTCTTATTTTTCTCGAAGTACATGTATTTTAGGGAAAACTTAGAGTGAGAATAAGTTACCAATATTATACTTTTCCATTTCACCTCTCGATGTACATGTATCGGGCAAATTTGTGCGGCTTTTATGTTATTCTCTACCGCTCCGTCACTGCATGATTTTGGTATATGTAGATCTGATTGCTTATTCACTTGCATCAATGTTAACGCATCTTACTGAAATTATATATTCCTCTGAAATGCAGTACTATGTTGAGATTAAGAGTATCATTCCTTTAGGGGATATTACTGAAGTAATCCCTAGTAATGAAGTGGATGTTGCAGTACTTGAAGAACCTGAGCACCTGAATTGGTATCATCATGGCAAGAGATGGAAATCAAGATTCCGTTATGTTGTAGGAATCATTCATACAAATTATGTAGAGTACGTCAAGAGGGATGGGACTGCTTTCCAAGCCTTTCTGATAAAGTTCATGAGTAGTTGGGTGGTGAACATTTATTGTCACAAGGTATTACTGGATGGTATTCATCGTTGATTAGTAAAAGTAATTATTACGTAGTATTTGTCTTTGTAAGTGAAACTTAATATTTTCTGATCATTATTACTTTGAAAGGCATTCTATCACATTTGTGTTTGACCTTTCTCTGTATTATTTCCATTGAATATGTGATCTTACTTGCACATTCATGATTCTGTTACCGGAATATACATATGAAAACAAATATAACAGAGAAACTTGGGTTGTTGTGTTCAATAATCTAGTATTTTGTTTCATCTTCATCTATTTTCTGGGTATTGCACATAATATTCAGTTCCATTCCTTGAAATTGAGCAAAGCTTCTGCTATTCATCTACCTCCAATTCCAAGATGTGACGACACTTAGCTCATGTTAGTATGTTTTCTATTTATTTATTTTTTGATTTCAGGTTATAAGGATTTCTGCTGCGACCGAGGATCTTGCAAGATCTGTAGTTTGCAATGTCCATGGAGTGAACCCGAAGTTACATGAGATCGGAAAGAAAAAGGAAGAGCAAAAAAAGAATGGGGAGCTGCCTTTTACCAAGGGTGCCTACTATATTGGGAAAATGGTATGGAGCAAAGGCTACAGAGAGCTGCTTAACCTTCTGCGTGATTATCAAAAAGAATTAGCTGGAATAGAGGTTGATTTATATGGAAGCGGTGAGGATTTTGAACAAGTTCAAGAAGCTGCTAAGAAATTGAATATAACAGTTAGGGTTTACCCTGCGCGTGATCATCGTGACCCTATATTTCATGAGTAAGACTTAATACGTATCGTGAATAATCTTTAACCTCTTCAATATTTTATATGCTATGAATAACAATTATCGTTATTGAAAAATGTGTCGCACCTATATCATGGTTTGGGTTCTAGTTGAATTTTTTTTTCCTGCTCTGCAGCTATAAGGTGCTACTGAATCCAAGCACCACAGATTCAGTATGTACCACAACAGCGGAAGCTTTAGCAATGGGAAAAATTGTTGTGTGCGCCAATCATCCGTCGAACGACTTCTACAAACAGTTCTCCAATTGCAGGACATATGATGATGGTGATGGGTTTGTCAAAGCTACATGCATGGCACTTTCTGAAGAGCCTCTCCTCTTGACAGATGCAGAGAGGCATGAATTAACATGGGAAGCTGCTACTCACCGATTTCTAAAAGTTACAGATATTGGCAACTTGCCTTCAATGAAACTTGCTAAAGGATCTTCAGAGGGGTTTTGGTCCACAGCTGTGAATCTACCTGAGCGCGCATCAGCACTTGTACACTATCTTGTAACTGCAGTAGTTGGTGCAAAACCGGATGAAGAGCATCGCAGAGATCTTGGCTTGTCTAAACCTTCAGAAAACTGGGGAACATCCTTCAAAAAATGGACCTGATAGGATGAACATCGCTATGTCAGAATACATAGTTTGTCAAAATAGTGTCATGATATGACATGTGTTGGAATTATGAGTTAATAGTAACTCATAAAGTGTGTCGGACAATTAGATTGTTTCAACTAATTAGTCCATTTAAAATGGAAGTTCAAATAAAAAATATATATTAATAGAATTGATATATAAATGATCACTCTATTAATAAAATAAATTATGTGGTGTACTAGGAATCTACTCATAATTTATGTAATAATAATATATTGGTTAAATATTACTACCTCCGTCGCTTTTACTTGTCGTTCTAGACTCAAATTTTTGTTTTTAAAAACTTGTCGTTCTAGCATAATTAATTACAAATTTATATTTTCAATTACCTTTAAATTACTTTTTACTTTGAATTTATCAACCAACCAGGTATATGGTTTCAATTGATTGTAATTTTACATTTCCAATGTATTTTTTGACTCTCGTTTCCTTTTTATTAATCTATGTGCAAATGACTAGAACGACAAGTAAAAGAGAACGAAAGAAGTATTTTATTACGTTGTTTTTATTAATTGAGTTCAAGAGATCATACACAAACAACGTATTGAATAAATAATATGATTGAATTTTCCCTCAAGCACACATGGGCGGATCTATAATTCAAATGATTAAGTCATTTGTAAATTATGTGAGAGGTCTTGGGCTCGTTAAGTTATTAACGAAATCGCTGGTTTGGACAACACTACAGTCTACACACACCACAAATAGTGTTTTTGTTAGGTGTGTTGTGTGTATAACATATGAGCGCGGGTTCAACACTTGTAACGCCACACTATGCTCTCTCTGCATTCAAATGTCACTATACCTTCCATCTCTTCTGCCTTACTCCATCCACATAATAGGTAACTGCGACTTTAATTACTCCCCTAATTTCCCTATTAGCTTATAATCAACTTTATACTAATTTTACTCGTCACTGCTTTGAGAAATTTTCTTATTAGCTTATCATCAATTTTATACTACTCCCTCCGTCGTCCGAATGGTACATTTTGACTTTTGTGGTCAAATTTTATAAAATTTTGTTCAAGAATTCTCATTAAACGATAAGAAATAATATAGTCATGGATCTTGTTAGATTCGTCTCAATATATATTTTTGAAATATCAACTTTTTATAATTTTTTTGCATGTAAAATAATAGATGTTTACGTTTTAAATCGTGTTTTGTTGACCATGAAAGTCAAAATGTACTAATCATTTAGGAATAGAGGGAGTACTCTATTATAATTTGTGCAAATTTAAGCTAACGATGAATTACTAGTATAATTTTGCTGAATAGAGCTCCTGAGAGATCAAAATTTTCAATTTATGAGTTAGTTAATCAAAGTACCAAGACTTCATTACCTCCATCCCTAAAGCATTATCCAGCTTTTGGTTTTGATTGTTGAATTTTTAAAGTTCGAATTCAATTATTTTTTACTATTTGGTGAATAATTTATCAAAAGATAGTATGTTTACTTATTTTTCATTAACATACCTTAATAATTTTGATTCAAATCAAAGTTATGTTGTCAATTAACGCTTAAAGGCTGTTAACTTTGACCATTAAAGTCAATGTAGACAATGTTTTTGTAATGGACGGAGTATGAGAACTGGGATGGGGATGGATAACTTCTAGTTGAAGGGCAAGTGGATGAGAAGATAGTAATTCATCCGATTTTTATTATCTGAACGTGCTATCTTCAATTTTCAGGACGAATGAACATTGGTTGCAATCTTTCTAGTTAGAGAAAGACTGCTCGTCTTTTAATGCTAATTTTCACCGCCAAGCTTTCAATGTGAAGCTTTACCGCGGACCTTATTCTGCTCGTTGTTCCATATTGGCTTCTGCCGCAACAACACCATCAAAAGTAAATGTTGAAGTTCAATCTACTTCAGACGCTTTGCATATGGTAAACTTATAGGGGTAAGTATAACTGCTTGATCGGTTGCTGGAACCGTCTTGCCTGAAATCATTTGCTTAAGTTTAATCTTGTTTTATTATATGTATAAGGCATATGGAACGTATATAATCTCCTAGTCTTTTCTTCAGTGGTAGTAAATTCTCTTTACCTCATTCTCTGTTGCTAAGGTAACTTTACAATTTGAGCTATAATTACAAACTGCTGTGTGGTACTGCTTAAGTGACTCCTGTTAACCAAGTTAGCTCATTCGAATTTCTGCCCAGTCCGATGATGTTTCTTTTTAGACAGCTGGATGATTTGTTTAATGAAGTCAAAGCTCTGATACACATGGGGAAGGAAAATGAAGCTACATGTCTACTGCAGACATATTTTGAATCTGTTAAAGACCAGCATGATATGGGTGCAAGAGGCATAGAAGAGGCTGCCATCCTCGATGTGATAGCTCTTGGTTATATGACTTTAGGGGACTTGAACATGGTCTCTTCCTTGTTGGCTGAGGTAATTCTATTTTTGATACATTATTGTGATTTATAGGGGAATGCCTACTTGATTCTGGGGTATTGGCAGGGTAAATGGATGAGTCCTGTAGAATCAACAAAAAATAAACAATAACATGTGAAAGAGGGTAAGCAGGGTAAGAGGGGGGGGGGGGGTCGGATTGTATGCAGCGTACCCATGTGATAACATAGGCTGTCATCCATATGTACAGGTAAGAACATATGTATCTCTCTCACACCCATATAGACAGACTCTTATCACTTTTTTTTCATGTCCATGTGGTTTCGTTTAGTCTCCTTCCTCGATTTTCATCTAAGTACAGAGTTTCGTCTAAGTGATGCTTTATAAATAAATAAATAAGTACAGAGAAATTCTATATACACTAGATAACGTATCTTCAAGATTTGTTTCCTGTTTGGCTGCCTAAATTTTCAGGATGAATGAACATTGGTTGCACACTTTCCAGTTACAAAAAGGATGCTTCTCTTCTAATGCTAATTTTCACCGCCAAGCATGCAATGTGAAGCTTTACCTAGTACCTAATTCTGCTCGTCATTCCATATTGCCTTGTGTTGCAACAACTTCATCAAAAGTAAATGCTCAAGTTCAATCTACTTCAAGTGTTTTGTGTATGGGAAACCTCGTGGGGTAAGTTGCCCGAAATCATTTGCTCAAGTTAATCTTGTTTTATCATATGCATAGTTCATACGGAACATATATAATCTCCTAGTCTTTCCTTGAGTGATAGTAATTTCTCTTTACCTCGTTCTCTGTTGCTAAACTTTCTTGAGTTATACTCCCTCCGTCCAAAAATAGTTGACATTTTAGCACTAATTTTTTGTCCCAAAATAGTTGATGTTTTAATATTGAAAATTGTACTTTTACATTTATTTGTATTGAAATTAGCCACCAACCAATGATATAGTTCCAAATAATTGTATTTCTACTTTTTCAATGTACTTTTTGACTACTTTTAATTTTTATTAATCTATGTGTAAATTGCTAGAACGTCAACTATTTTGGGACGGAGGGAGTAGTAAATTCTCTTTACCTCGTTCTCTGTTAGTAAATGAATTTTACAATTTGAGATAATTACAAACTGTTGTGTAGTACTGCTTACTTTTAACTATCTCATGTTAACCAACTTTACTTAATTTTAATTTATGTCGATTCGGTGAAATATCTTTTCAGACATCTGGATGCTTTATTTAATTAATTGATAATGATTATTATTAACATGTACATGTATTTTTGTAATATTTAAAGAATTTTTTATCATCAGAAGTTTATGTAAAAATAATCGAAAAATATAGTATATTATAAATACGATAAACGAACGCGCACATGCCGAACAGTGTACAAACTTTTAGTAGTTTTGGTGGGGCATATATTTCCACGTCAGGAAAATATGACGATTTTATCCCTCCCGAGCCCATGGAGTGTGTGCTCAAACTTTTATCGAACGCACACAGTGTGCTCATAAGTCTATCGAACGCATGCATTATGTTGGATATATATTTCAAAAAACCAGACTTTTGAGCACACTGCGTGCATTCGGAAGACTATTGAGCACACATTACGTGCAGTCAATAGGGGTAAAATTGTCATCATTTTGTAGCGTGGAAATATTCTGTTGGGAAATAGGTTTGGCCAATTGTGATGATAGATCATCATAGCATGCCTATCGAATCATTAAAAAGCAATTATATGGATGAAATTACTAAAATGTTAATTTTTCAACTTCCATTCTAAAATGGTGTAGTTATTATCATTACAAATCAATTGATTATTATTATTACCTTTAATAATTAATTACAGTACTATTTAATGAATAAATTTTTAACTTTATTAATTATTAATAATAATAATAATAATAGTAATTATTGGTATTACGACTTACTATTACTGGTATTATTATTATTTTTATTTTTTATTTTTAGTTAATATTAAGTTAACTATTATTATGAATAGATAATGATAATAATAATAATAATAATTAATTATTATAATATAATTAATGCCAAATAATTTATAAACAATATTAAAAAAATATTATTAATAATAATTATTATTATTGTTAACACCAATAATAATAATTGTTATAATGATAAAAAGTTTATTGATTAAGTAATTAATTATTAATGATAATAAATACCAAAAATTAATATCAACATACCAATAATTAATAAATATTAGTAATTAATAGTATTAACTAATAATAAAATATATAATAATTATTAAACAAATTTAATAGGAAAGTTGAAAAGATAACATTTTCTGTAATTTTAATTAATAATGATAAAATTTATTGATTAAGTAGTAATTAATTGTATCAAAATAGCTACTTCAATCCTGAAATAGAAAAAAATTAATGAGAATAATTGGTTTAATGATAATAATTAATTGATTCTTAATGATAATGACCAGAGAATAGGGAGAGTACAAATTTATATTTAACTAGTAAGTTAAATAGTTACAATGTTACATAACTTAAACATTATATTATTATGATTAGTCAATAATTTACTTTGAACCAGATTTATTTATTTTATTCAAATCATAATTGATAAATTTATATTTAATTAGTAAGTTAAATAGTTACAATGTTACATAACTTAAACATTATATTATTATGATTAGTCAATAATTTACTTTGAACCGGATTTATTGTGATTTTTTTAAGATTTTAAGAGGAACTTATGTTTAGGTTGGGGTCCCGGTTGATCACTTATGTATCAAACGATCTTTGTTGATCACTTATATTTCTATATCGGTCTCACTTATATTTGCGATTTTTTTTGGAAAAACATCGAAAACACTTGAAATGACTAAATTGGCCTTGGAAAATAACATGTGCAAGTCACGTGGCGTGATTAGGTGATAATTAACATATGTTAGGTCTAAAATATCAACTGAAATCGATTGAGATAACATAAGTGATCAACCGGGAACTTTTAAAACATAGGCGATCAACCGGGACCCCTACCAAACATAAATGATCAACTCAGTCATTTGCCCATATATATATTTTGATTATTTTCTACATTAACTTATAATGATAAAACATCCTTTATATATGACAAAAATACATGTGCATGGTAACAAGAATCATTAAACAAATATTCTATTTCAAAAGATGTTTATAATAAATATAATATCTTCGCAAAACCACTTTCAGAAAATGAAGGTAAATATATTTGATGATATTGGTGTATAACTATTGTATAAAATATTTATATAAAAATATCATTATTGTTATTTGTTTATATAATTAAGGGTATCATGCATGGAGCTTTAAATATAAACTCAGATTTCAAATTCTGAGTTCACCCTTCTCACATTATATATAGGGTAAATTCGCATCGTTTGAAGTCATCACCTCATTCCTCCTCTTCAACCAAACAACATCTTTCTTTCTGCTTCTTCACTTATACTCCATCTTAATTCGAATGGAAGAAACAAAGAAGAAGCAAGATATCGCTATCTTTACAACTGCAAGTCTTCCTTGGATGACTGGGACCGCTGTAAACCCATTATTTCGTGCTGCATATCTGGGAAGAGACAGGAAGAGGAAAATCACATTGGTGATTCCTTGGTTAACGAGGAATGACCAACAACATGTGTTTCCCAACAACAAAGTATTTAATTCACCTTTGGAGCAAGAGATATATGTTCGCCAATGGGTTGAAGAGAGGACGGGGTTTACTTCAAATTTTGCAATTCGCTTCTATCCTGGAAAGGTATATAGTTCTCCTATTTTCTCGAAGTACATGTGTTTTAGGGAAAACTTAGACTGAGAATAAGTTACCAAATATTATACTTTTCAATTTCACCTCTCGAAGTACATGTATCGGGCAAATTTGTGGGGCTTTTATGTTATTCTCTACCGCTCAGTCACTGCATGATTTTGGTATATGTAGATCTGATTGCTTATTCACTTGCATCAATGTTAATGCATCTTACCGAAATTATATTTTCCTCTGAAATGCAGTATTATCTTGAGATTAGGAGTATCTTTCCTTTAGGGGATATTACTGAAGTAATCCCTAGTAATGAAGTGGATGTTGCAGTACTTGAAGAACCTGAGCACCTGAATTGGTCTCATCATGGAAAGAGATGGAAATCAAGATTTCGTTATGTTGTAGGAATCGTTCATACAAATTATGTAGAGTGCGTCAAGAGGGATGGGACTGCTTTCCAAGCCTTTCTGATAAAGTTCATGAGTAGTTGGGTGGTGAACATTTATTGTCACAAGGTATTACTGGATGGTATCATCGTTGATTAGTAAAACGTAATATTTGTCTTCGTAAGTGAAACTTAGTATTTTCTGATCATTATTACTTTGAAAGGCTATCACATTTGTCTTTGACCTTTCTCTGTATTATTTCCATTGAATATGTGATCTTACTTGCGCATTCATGATTCTGTTATCGGAATATACATATGAAAACAAATATAACAGAGAAACTCGGGTTGTTGTGTTCAATAATCTAATATTTTGTTTCATCGTCATCTATTCTCTGGGTATTAGACATAATATTCAGTTCTATTCCTTGAAAATTGAGCAAAACTTTTGCTATTCATCCACCTCCAATTCCAAGATGGGACGACACTCAGCTCATGTTAGTATGTTTTCTATTTATTTATTTTTTGATTTCAGGTTATAAGCATTTCTGCTGCGACCGAAGATCTTGCAAGATCTGTAGTTTGCAATGTCCATGGAGTCAACCCGAAGTTACATGAGATTGGAAAGAAAAAGGAAGAGCAAAAAAAGAATGGGGAGCTGCCTTTTACCAAGGGTGCCTACTATATTGGGAAAATGGTATGGAACAAAGGCTACAGAGAGCTGCTTAATCTTCTGCGTGATTATCAAAAAGAATTAGTTGGAATAGAGGTTGATTTATATGGAAGCGGTGAGGATTCTGAACAAGTTCGAGAAGCTGCTAAGAAATTAAATGTTACAGTTAGGGTTCACCCTGCGCGCGATCATCGTGACCCTATATTTCATGAGTAAGACTTAATACCTATCGTGAATAATCTTTAACCTCTTCAAATTTATATGCTATGAATAACAATTATCGTTATTGAAAAATGTGTCGCAACTATATCATGGTTTTTTTCTGCTCTGCAGCTATAAGGTTCTACTGAATCCAAGCACCACAGATTCAGTATGTACCACAACAGCGGAAGCTTTAGCAATGGGAAAGATTGTTGTGTGTGCCAATCATCCGTCGAACGACTTCTACAAACAGTTCCCCAATTGTAGGACATACGATGATGGTGATGGGTTTGTCAAAGCTACATGCATGGCACTTTCTGAAGAGCCTCTCCTCTTGACAGATGCAGAGAGGCATGAATTAACATGGGAAGCTGCTACACACCGATTTCTAAAAGTTACAGATATTGGCAACTTGCCTTCAATGAAACTTGCTAAAGGATCTTCAGAGGGGTTTTGGTCCACAGCTATGAATCTACCTGAGCGCGCATCAGCACTTGTACACTATCTTGTAACTGCACTAATTGGTGCAAAACCGGATGAAGAGCATCGCAAAGATCTTGGCTTGTCTAAACCTTCAGAAAACTGGGGAACATCCTTCAAAAAATGGACCTGATAGGATGAACATCGCTCTGTCAGAATACATAATTTGTCAAAATGGTGTCAATATATGACATCTGTTGGAATTATGAGTTGATAGTAACTCAAAAAAGTGTGGGCTGGATAATTAGATTGTTTAACTAATTAGTCCATTTAAATTTTAAGTTCAAATAAAAGATATATTAATTATTAGAGAATTGATATATATATGATCACTCTATTAATAAAATAAATTATGTGGTTTATTAGGAATCTACTCATAATTTATGACTATGTATTAATAATATATTGGTTAAAAATGTTTTATTATATTGTTTTTGATTAATTGAGTTGAAGAGATCATACCAAACAACATATTGAATTGATAATATGATTGAATCCTCAAGCACACATGAGCAGACCTAGAATGCATGTAGCGTATTCACATGTATATTTTACATAAAAATAAAATAATTCAAATGATTAAGTCATTTGTAAATTATGTGAGAGGTCTTGGGCTCGTTAAGTTATTAACGAAATCGCTGGTTTGGACAACACTACAGTCTACACACACCACAAATAGTGTTTTTGTTAGGTGTGTTGTGTGTATAACATATGAGCGCGGGTTCAACACTTGCAACGCCACACTATGCTCTCTCTGCATTCAAATGTCACTATACCTTCCATCTCTTCTGCCTTATTCCATCCACATAATAGGTAACTCCGACTTTAATTACTCCCCTAAATTCCTATTAGCTTATAATCAACTTTATACTAATTTTACTCGTCACTGCTTCGAGAAATTTTCTTATTAGCTTATCATCAATTTTATACTACTATATTATAATTTGTGCAAATTTAAGCTAAAAATGAATTACTAGTATAATTTTGCTGAATCAAGCTCCTGAAAGATAAATTTTTCAATTTATGAGTTAGTTAATCGAAGTACCGAGACTTCATTACCTCCATCCCTAAAGCATTGTCCAGCTTTGCGTTTTGATTGTTGTATTTTTGAAGTTCGAATTCAATTATTTTTTACAATTTGGTGAATAATTTCTCAAAAGATAGTATGTTTAATTATTTTTCATTAACATACCTTAATAATTTTGATTCAAACTAAAGTTATGTTGTCAATTGAGGCTTAAAGGCTGTTAACTTTGGCCATCAAAAATCAATGTAGACAATGTTTTTGTAGTGGAGGAATTATGAGAACTGGGATGGGGATGGATAACTTCTAGTTGAAGGGCAAGTGGTTGAGAAGATAGTAATTCATCCGATTTTTACTATCTGAACGTGCTATCTTCAATTTTCAGGACGAATGAACATTGGTTGCAATCTTTCCAGTTAGCGAAAGACTGCTCGTCTTTTAATGCTAATTTTCACCGCCAAGCTTGCAATGTGAAGCTTTACCTCGTACCTTATTCTGCTCGTTGTTCGATATTGGCTTCTGCCGCAACAACATCATCAAAAGTAAATGTTGAAGTTCAATCTACTTCAGACGCTTTGCATATGGGAAACTTACAGGGGTACGTGTAACTGCTTGATCGGTTGCCGGAACCGTCTTGCCTGAAATCATTTGCTTAAGTTTAATCTTGTTTTATTATATGTATAAGGCATATGGAACGTATATAATCTCCTAGTCTTTTCTTCAGTGGTAGTAAATTCTCTTTACCTCATTGTCTGTTGCTAAGGCAACTTTACAATTTAAGCTAATTACAAACTGCTGTGTGGTACTGCTTAAGTAACTCCTGTTAATCAAGTTAGCTCAATTCGAATTTTATCCGAGTCCGATGACGTTTCTTTCAGACAGCTGGATGATTTGTTTAATGAAGTCAAAGGTCTGATACACATGGGGAAGGAAAATGAAGCTACATGTCTACTGCAGGCAAATTTTGAATCTGTTAAAGACCAGCTTGATATGGGTGCCAGAGGCATAGAAGAAGCTGCCATCCTCGATGTAATAGCTCTTGGTTATATGACTTTAGGGGACTTGAACATGGTCTCTTCCTTGTTGGCTGAGGTAATGTTATTTCTGATACATTATTGTGATTTATAGGGGAATGCCTACTTGATTCTGGGGTATTGGCAGGGGAAATGAATGAGTCCTGTAGAATCAACAAAAAATAAACAATAACATGTGAAAGAGGGTAAGCAGGGTAAGAGGGGGGGGGGGGGTCGGATTGTATGCAGCGTAGGCATGTGATAGCATAGGCTGTCATCCATATTTACACGTAAGAAAATATGTATCTCTTTCACACCCATATAGACTGACTCTTATCACTTTTTTGTCGTGTCCATGTGGTTTCGTTTAGTCTCCTGTCTCGATTTTCATCTACGTACAGAGTTTCGTCTAAGTGCTTCACTATAAATAAACCAATAAATAAAAACGTATAGAGTTCCATCACATTAAAATTTATATTCCCCTGATGTTAAGAGATGAATACCTAGTGCATGTTCACTCAACTTCTTTTTCTAGGTTTATTTCTTCTATGTCATCTTTTTTGGGATATATCACCTTGATTGTGTCATCCTCCTTATCTTTCAATTTTTCACCTTTTGTATTGTGGTTTTTGGATGGAAGCTGGATGAGCTCGTTAAAGAGTTAAAGGATGACAAACCTCTTCTTGATTCGATTCTCATGCATATGGGCAGTATGTATACAACATTAGAAAACTTCAAATCGGCAACGTACTGTTACAGAAGAGCCATTGAGATTATGGAGAAGCAATATGGTAAGATGATAACAAAAGTTGTCAATTTTTAATGGTGCTTGAATGGCAATGATTTGTTTAGGCGAGAGATTCACAATTTATGTCTGTTATTTTTTGTCCTGGAGGTATCTCAAGTTTTTCCAGTTAGGGGGGAATAACTAATTATTAATAGTATTTCTCTCTTGTAGGAGAGAGTTCTTCTTCTCTTGTTCCACCACTATTAGGACTGGGTAAAGTCCTTAGTTGCGCTGGAAGTGCCACTAAAGCAATAGAAACTTACCAACGAGTCATCAAAATTTTGGAATCTGCCAAAGGGGAGGACAGTGAGGAATTAGCAGTGCCTCTGATTGCATCAGGCAATCTTTTGATAAAAGAAAGAAAAGGGGCAGATGCTGAAAGTATCTTCAAAAGGTTGTGATTTACTCCTTCAACATATAACACATGTCAATCTACTCCTAAAGTGGCTACTCACCTTTCTTTTTTCATTTGAATTAAAGAGTTCTAAACATGTACATCAAGTTATATGGCGAACAAGATGGCAGATGTGGACTGGCTATGTCTTCACTTGCACATGCTAAATGTGCAAAAGGTAATCATATTGACCCCCCCCCCCCCCCTTCATGTCAATACCACTCTTCTAAAAACTACTAACTTGAGAACCATGAGTAGAATGCTTTGCTCTGCATGTGGGACATTGTTACTTGCCAGCACAGTCTGTTACTGAAATCCTATGGACTTTTTGGTGGTATAACCTTTCTTTTCATTCTGGCTGTCATCTGCATCTTTTGTTGAAGTTATAATGATAATATTATGATGCTTCCTTCCGAAGGGTAATTCTTCAAACTTTGAGACACCTATTCTAAATTTATAGGTGATGTGGATGAAGCCATTGTTCTCTACAAAAAGGCACTTAAGATTCTTGAGGATTCAGAATTCTTGGCAGTTGATGACAATGCAATGGAGAAGATGAGAATTGACTTGGCAGAGCTGCTCCATGTTGTGGGGAGGTAAAGATTTTACCTTGGCTATGGTTGTATATTGTGACTTGTTAAAGTATTATTCAGAAAGAACGATATTGGTCAATTAGTTATCAGTCGACATAATGATCACATTCATAACCTGCTGAGAGATATTTTTCTCTTCCAGTTGACAGCTTGACATCTACCATATATAATTCAGTAACAATTACTCCTACGCATTTTTAATAAAAAGATTTTCTCTTATGTTATTTATCTTGGGCTCTTGGCCCAAGACAGATAAAGTTCACTAATATTTTTTTGCAGAGATTTTCTTGAGTCCACTCTGATCACAGTGTACACCTAGATTTAATGTTATAATTTCAAAATATAGGTAAAGCCCCAGGGGCGAACTTATATATGCAATTTTGTATGGTTTCAAGCGTTTTCGAAAACTTCCATTCTCCCAAATCTTATCCCAATTAGTAGAGAAAGAGTGTAGAGTTTATCACTGTAGAGCGAGATTCATCTTCTACATATGGGTTTTAGGGTTGATGAAGGCCGAGCTTTACTGGAACAATGCCTATTGATATCTGATAAGTATAGAGGGAAAGAACATCCGAGCTCTGTTACTCATCTTATTAATTTAGCATCTTCATATTCACGGAGTAAGATTTTTTCAGAAGCTGAGCGCCTCCTAAGGTTAGGCCTGAGAATAATGATGAAAACAGTTCCACCAGATGATCCGTCCGTCACTTTTCCCATGTTGCATCTTGCTATCAATCTGTACAACATGAACCAAGACGAAGAAGCTGAAGAACTGGCCTTGGATGTGATCCGCATTCGCGAAAGTGCATTTGGAAAAGAATCTCTTCCAGTAGGTAAGTTTGGTAATATCTCTCCATTATATCATCCCATCTAAGGAAATAGCCAATCTTGTATACTAAATGGTACATGGAACTTTCTATTGCAGGAGAAGCATTGGACTGCTTGGTCTCCATCCAGACTCGACTAGAAAAAGACGACTATCAGTTGTTAGGCCAGCTGAAGAGGCTGTTAAATATCCAAGAGAAAGTATTCGGGCATGAAAGCGAGGAGGTCATAGGAACACTAAAAAAGATTGTATATTACTTGGGGAAAGTAGGGAAGAAGGATGAAATGTTCCCTCTACGGAGAAGATTGAGCACGCTGAGAAAGAAGTTTAGGGATATGGTTCAGTATTGATAGACAGTACATTTATCTCTTTAGATATTTTGAAGTTCCATCTTCATGTGATGTTCTCATCACGGCTCGTCTGCTTTCCTGAAAGAGGTAATGTTTTTTTAACTGTTCGCAGAGATCGATCGAATAACAAAATCTAATTACAATTTCAGTCTTTTGAATATATGGTGAAGGAATGCTTATCATGACAATATTTCTTTTGAATATATGGTGAAGGAATGCTTAGAGCCTAAAATTACTATTAATATAGTAAATTATGTAATCAAACCATTATAATAATAATCAATTCACTATAATAGTATTGGATGGATAACTTCAAATATTTTTAACATTCAATAGTGATAATAATAAGCTAATAAAACATACAAATAATTAATTTTATTTTGAAGGGACAAAAATGAGAGGAAACCCTACTTTATCTACACTTTTAAAGTATATATAAATTAATTTTCTCTTGTTACAACAGGTGAAAGAATCAGCATACACGAAAGATTTCCTAAACCATCTATAATACAAGATCGAATACAAGGAACAAAATTTGATAGAGATCGCTCTCTCTTACAATTACTGAAAAGGACTCCATCATGATCAGTTGATGTTAGAACCCATTAGCTATTCCATTTGAGCACTACATTTGTTGATCATCATTCATCAAAATCTACTTGCTTCAAACTTGTAGCAGCCTCAACATAGTATATAGTGTCATCATAACTCCTCATGGGTGAAAATGAGGCCATTATCTTCGTCGCAAGATAAGGAACCTTCGATAGGAAGCTAAGCATCTAAGAGTGAACTCAACTGGAAAGGTTGTCAAAAAAGTCATTTGCTAATGTGCTTTGGCAGTAATCGATCTCTTAATTCAGGGGATGCACCAGAAAGCTCTGCATTAGTTTTAACAATTAGTAGTGGCGACTAATGAAAAGAAAAGAACTGAGGGATTAAACGCACCTTGGGCTGTGAAATCGAACAATGGTGGAAATGGCTGCCCGTTAGGTAATCGTGCATTTGGCTCTCTCAAGCTATCGAAGAAAGGATGAGCACATGCTTCCAACTAAAATACACCATAAAAATTGCAAGGTTACTCTAAAAAATTGATTCTGTTACTACTGTAGTTTATCCTTATTATGACAACAGCCTATCTAGAGATTTTTATCAAATCTAATTCAAAGAGAAAAAATGAGCACATTATTAAAACTTAGGTGATCAATAAGCATTCGAATTTTATATGTCGCATTCATAACTGAAGAACATTTGTTAAGGTAACAATCAAAGAAAGTGAAAGTGAAGCATAGCTCAGGCCTCAGAGTACTCACAGCAGTGCATCGGAGGGTTGGAGAATATTGAAGCAAACTTGAAATTAAATCAACTCCTTCTGCAGGCAACCTCTTATGAAATACCTAAAACATGATTATGTTTAGATGTAAGCTTTACTTCCAGCATTAACTGATTAACATTTTAATGTCTCAAAAGAAAGTATTTGTGTTCATAAACCTTTTGCCATGAGTGAGGTTTAATCTGCGGAAACTTGAACTCGGAGTAGTTCGGGTTCATACATCTTATTTCTTCCTTGGTTGGTGTCCCCAAAGTCTGTAATACAACACAATTATAATTAAAACTATCACATTTCAGCTTGACGAAATGCAGATATCAAGAGAAAATATGATCAACGAGTAAACACCTTGATAATTTCAACCAACTGATTAACCCCACTTTCACCAGGAAATAAAGGCTGCAACAGAAAAGATAAATTATTACAATTACTGGAAGAATTAACTATCGGAAGTGAACACCCAAATCCAGCATAGAGGAAGACTAGTATAGGAATACAAAAGGAAGCCGTGTAAAGAAATTCAAAGGACATTATTTTGTGATCATTTTTTACTATTCCTCGAAACTCAACAGAAGCGGACGCATATTAGCTTTATTAGACTGACCTGTCCCAGAATTAGCTCAGCCATAACACAACCAGCAGACCACATGTCGATTGCAGTAGTATACTCTGTGGATCCAAATATCAACTCTGGAGCCCTGTAATATCGGGAGCATATGTATGAAATATTTGGTTCACCAGGCACCTAAACAAGGAAATAAAATGTCAGTGATCGCCGATTTCATAGGAAGGAGAGACTAGGTTATATAGAAACATCACACACCAGCATCTTTGCACTCCCGAAATCACAAACTTTAACCTCATGAGTTTGGTTGTTCACCTGCAACAAATATTATACCTCAAACTGTTAACTAATTCTGCAAGGAAGAATATGTTTAGTCTCTGAAAAGGGCGTCTAAACAAACTCCATACCAACAGATTTTGTGGTTTAATATCACGATGGCAAACACCAACAACACTGTGTATGTAATTGAGCGCTCGACAAATCTGTAGAGTTAAAAGTGTTACCAAAACTTACATCTCATTCCAATAGAAGATGATGTGTACAGAACAACCTGTTAGATAACTAACAGAACGATCATCCGACAAACTTTACCTGGTATGTGTATAATTGAACATGTAGAATAGGCATATGTTGGCTTGTTTTTGTATACTGCCGAAGCACTCGGTAAACCGTTTCAGGTACATACTCAAGCACAAGATTTAGGTACAACTCGTTATTTTCAGTGGTCGAATAGAAGCAGTGTTTTGCATGCACAATATTAGGATGGTCGAGCATGCGCACAATTTGAAGTTCCCTGTTTTTGTACCTCCTATCTTGGAGAACCTTCTTTATAGCAACAGCTTCACCAGTTTCCAAACACTTGGCCTGAGGTACAAGCAGTGTATATGGAAGAACCACTTAGTGTTGGATCGTAGCCAAATAAAGAGCGTTCTACAAGAATTAATCTACATTCACTAGTTATGAAAACATCAGTATTACCTGATAAACAACGCCAAAGGAACCACTACCAACAACTTTCTCTGCCATGTAAGACAATGTCTGTGGAAAAATAATTTGAGTAATATTCTAAGAATTAAAAACCTTAGAAGTTCTTACACAGAAATAACAAGAAAAACACACATACACACTCAGAGAGAGAGAGAGAAATTAACCTGCTTCGGTTGTCCATTTCGACCACCTACAGTAGTCACAATAGTCTGCCCAGCTTCTGTTCCATGTCCACTAACGATGGGAGGCTCCACATCCTGCAATTATGTGATATGAACAATGGCCTAATCCTGACAACAGAACCTTAGGTAGATACTCAAGCTAATTAGAAATAATTTGAAATTTCACCTCATCTAGAATTCTCATCCGCTGCATTGCTTGTGGAAGATCATGAGAACCACCCTTTTCAGCTGTCACCACCGAGTTGGATGTACACTCGGTTGTCTCAATAGATGTCGAAGAGGAATCTATCTCCGCTTTGACAGTACTGGTAACAACGTTGTCTTTTGATTTGGACTTTGTAACAACCTTTCGGTCTGCCTCTTGCTCAACCTTCTTGCTTTGTGTAGCAGGATCTGCAACCTGATCACAAGTATAACTCATCAATCAAATATGCATACTTACTATTTCAGACACTCACGTATAGTACCATTTTTAATGGGTAACTATATTCAATGCTAATTAAAGCTTACATGATAATCATATGTATTTCGATCAAAGTTATGTGTACCAATTTGTAATTTCTCAAACACATTTCAAAACCTCTATATATAGAACCAATTTTAATGTCCTTGATTATCTAATCTCAGTAATAAACATTGAAATGCATCCAAAAGTGGCCTTCTCTTCGTAGAAAATAGATGATCAAACTTCAAATATATTTCTTACGTCGTAATCAGGGGGGAATATACCAATCAATAATATATTTATATACCTGCATTACATGTTAATTTCATTTAATATACCTTAATTCTAGGCATTTACAACATTACGATCCCCAAACATTATGTAAACCAAAATCATCTAACATACGAATATCGACTTACATATAAAAAAAGTGACAATCTTCAAACAACCTTCCCTAATTTATGTGAAGGCAATAAACATTTACATTGAACAAATTTAAATTATTTGATACTATTATACAATACTACCTTCATCCTAGCTGACTCTTTTTCATATCTTTGCATAATATTTGGTGGATATTTTGTACGAAAATTTCCATTGAAATCAAATAACATAATGATGTTCATAGTTTTGATCGTTGAAAATCAAATTCGACAATCTTGTTACGAGGTAGCAAACATACATGCACAGAAGATACATTTATCATAAACATAAAAGGAGAGGAGAATTACGGGATTGGAAGCCAAGGAGCGGCTTGAGGACATGTTTTTGAGTCGCCTCATGACATTCATTTTGACAATTGAAAAACGTTTATTTCCTTTCTCTCTCTCTAAAAAGGAGGTAAGAAAGAAAGAAAGGAATGAAGGAAAGGAAGGAAGTAAGAATAATAAAAGTGGAAATTCAGAAGGAAAAGGATAGTTATTCCTTCAATCCTTCCCTTCTTTCTTCAACAGATAAAGAATAACGAAGAAGAAGAAGAAGAAGAGGAGGAAAGGAAAGAGGGAATGCTTTTTCTTCTGATAGGTTGTTTTGGAATTAATGATGAGTATGTATCACATTTCTATTTCCTATTTCTATGGTTCAAGTCTGCAGTGTCTCAAAGCCAACCATTTTATTCATGCTACCCATAATTTTCCGTTTTTTTTATTATTTTAATTATAACTTTATTTTGTTAACGGTTCACATCAAATTTATACGTAATGAAAATTAATATTATTAAGTTTCAGCGTTAATAAAACGAGATGTATTTATAAATTTTGTTGCCATAATATATTCATAATTGATGAGCTAATATTTTACACAACAAATTATTTCTATCAACTCATTCACTCTCTAATTATCGGTCATTATTTTATAATATTTGCTGTATATAAATCAGTAATCCTTTTATAGATTAATATTCAAATATACTTTATGTTCAGATTTATTTACAGAGAGATGAATGAGACCATCTTCGACTTTCATATATGTCTAATGCTTAATTCCTAATATCTAACATTCACATATATGAAAAAAAAAATAAGTTAACAAAGGCGACAGTTAAATTATTATTGATAGTCAAAATTTCACCTCCAAAACTAATAACATAAAGAAGGACAATCAAGACATACAAAACTTTCCGAAGTAAAAAGAGAAAGGAAAGAATTGTAACGCTTACATTGCCGAATGCCTACACAACTCAATATGTATCGCGACTCATTTCAACTCACTCTCATTCTATATAACAGACATACAGCAGGCGTACCGCGTTTAACTCCTTCAGGATATGATTAAAGAAGTAATAGCAGCTCCAATTGTGGTCCATCTCCTATGCACAAAATTATACAGCTGCGGCGCATATAGATAT
This sequence comes from Echium plantagineum, assembly GCA_003412495.2. Lineage (NCBI taxonomy): Eukaryota > Viridiplantae > Streptophyta > Magnoliopsida > Boraginales > Boraginaceae > Echium > Echium plantagineum. The sequence continues at coordinate 14,621,825 of CM016561.1, read as the reverse complement.
TTTCCAGCAACAGTCGGAGGATATAAGAAAGAAAATGTCAATGGGATGCAGAGGGCAACTTCCACAGTTTTTTAATCGCTACCAAAACTTTCTCCGTTCCATGTGATCCAGGTTCCTTATCATGGATAGTTGGCGTCCACCTAACAGCACGAGCAACACGATCTACTTCGTCAATTACTCCTTGGGAATCGCGGAATACTACCGTTCCTTCAGGGCGCAGTATACGATCTATCTCCACCATAACATCCACAAGCTTGCACCTAAATAAATTCAAGAATCAGAGTATATTTTGCTAAGTTTGTTTTCAGGAGGATACAAATTAGAAGCTCAAAGTGCAGTACTGTATTATTTTGGAGATTGTAACTGATCAGCCGCAGCAAAACACTTTCCAAGATAATTGACAAAATTGTTAACTGAAGCCATGTTCGACTGAACTAGTACTACAAGTGTCTACTAAATAGATGAAAAACTACAGTTTTCACAGAAAAGGCAAAATAAATTGGAGATACCTGCTCTTCCCAGAACTAGGATCCTTTATCAGAGACTCAACAGATCCCACATGGATGAAGTCATATGTTCGTGGATATGTGGAGAATGGTTCACACCTGCTCAAGTAGGGATACACAATACAAAAAATTCAAAAATTGTTACAGGAGTGAATTTCATACCGAAACAATCACTCAGCAGGAGAGAACAATAGCAAGGAGAACATAATCATAAAGGTCTACATCCAGATAGCAGTCCTATATCATAATCCGTAAACGGCTCTTACAGATAATAACTCATGGTCGTAATCTAGAAACTATTATGCCAGATTTCGACCTGAAGTTAATACATCAAAGCTAGGATCCAATTTATATATGTTAATTATGAGGCTTTCTAGACCCAACTTCATATAGTGCACAGTCCAATATTTGAAATTCGTGTCTAGTTTTATTTAAAGTGGTTAAGAACTTTTCAGTCTTAACTGACACATATAACTTTGATTTGAATCAAAATTGTTATGTTTATAGTAAATTAAGTTAAAAATAATATATGTTCGCCAAATACGGAGTATTATATGATATAAACAAAAAATAGGTAACCTTTTTTAGATGGAGGGGGTACATTTACATCTAGGTTACTGAAACAAAACTGAAATAGGTAAGAGAATAAGGCTCACAAGTCTAATCTATTTGTCAGATAAAGAGCCTACCACACTACACTAGCTTATGACACTTTGATCTCTGATTTCCTTCTGCCTTGTACTCTTTATAACAAAAAGAAAAAAAAAAAGGAAAGTTAGGAAAACATACCAATCATGGTAAAGTCCAATAAGGCCTCTGTCATATACGACACCAAGTGTGGATGGATGACCTGCAGGGACTACATTCATTACCCAAACAGGATCGGCTGCAAGGGAAGCTGCAAAACCTCCGAAGAATGCATTCATGTCCATGATGTTCCTAACAGATGAGGTCCCAAGCTTTAATTTTAATGTTTTCTTATAGTATTCAACCCTTCTAACCCACAGTTTAGTGTCGGCTTCAAATACATCAAAACCATTTTCAATTACGGAGACCCTTGAAGGAGCTTTAGTCAGTCTCTGTGGCCATTTTGCAATACTACCAACATCAATATCTCCCTGAACTGCACTTGTCCTACTTACACATTTTTTCATCTTGGTGTACCTGCAAATTGAACAACTCCAGATTAAAAACCTAATCATCTAGGATGAATTTCTGATCAAAGAATGATAGCTATAGACTAGAAAATAATGAATACTTGAAAACTAGTAAAATTTACAACATAGAAAGCTAGTAAAATATGAGAGGTACCATGCAACAGTTGGGTCATCGGATACATCACAGAGTTTAAGATCAAATTTATTTTGACTTGGAAGGCATGAACCTCCATTTGGTTTTCTCCATATAGCAGTGTTCCCATCTACAGCAAGTGATTCATAACATAATGATTTAGCTACTGTCTGAAGATCTTCCCATTCCTCCTCTTGTTTAGGCCACTGCACAGGAGGACCAGATATTACTAGATTCCCTCCAGGGCGAAGTAACCTATCAACTTCCATGAAGTATGTGGCATCTACAAATGGAAGTCAAACCAGCAATAGACGGACAACATTGAGAAAAATGAATCATTATCAGATGGACAAAGCAAAATATTGATCATCAAAGTGCCAAAGAATATGCACTTACTATATGCTGTGTACGGGATTAAGCATCGAGAGCAGTGAATCAGGTCAAAGGAGAAAGCAGGAAATGGGAGTCTGCGTGTACCCAGCATAGCAACAAATGCCGGTACTCCTCTCTCTAGAGCGAATTGTATTTGTGCTTTGTGTGAATCTCTTGGAGCAAAAGAAAGGGTCAGGACTCCTTCAGCAAGCATATACCCACCAAAACTGGCAACCTAGAATAAAATCAATAATATCTTGAACTAAAGACAAAATAATATTACGAATAAGAGTAAAAGAATAAATGATAAGGAAGCTCCTACCCCACATCCCATATCTAGAGCAGTCCGGATAGATTTACCAGCAATACCAGGGATATACTTTTTGAGTTTGTCAATATATTTTGCTGCCCCGCCTGGGAACATTGTTCCACCTCCAGGAAAGATGAAGTATGAACCTTCTATTTTCATCCATCCCTGGTGGCCTTTGCGGTCGGCTATTTTATTGTAGGGCATGTTGTCATGCCATATCTGTTTGAACAAATTTTTAAGTCATTAAATATACCACAAAGCAGCAAATGTATGAGGTAAGCAAATCTGAAACACAAAGGGTTCAGAATACTGCCACAAGGAGTAGGACTTCTGTCTAATAGTTTCCTACCATATAAATTATAATAGAGATGACAAACAGATTTTCCTGGAAAGGAAATCTAGGTCACCTTGAAATAGATTAACATCTGAAGGATCGTCATTCCTGAAAAACATCTATTACGAGATCCAGATTCCAGGAAAGCGTATGACTAAATTGAAGATACAAAATTCACAAAACCTTAAACATACATGAATATAGTTTAATCGTGTTAAAACATAATATGAAGATTGCAGTTCGACAAGCTTCTACTAATAAGCTTAAACCAACGAGAGCAAGGGAGTTAGGCCCACCAATACTGCAGAAAAACTCATTAACTTAATGATTGGCTAATATCAACTAAATACCTCTAATAAACCACATCACCGACAAGTAAGATACAAATGATCCACACAATTCTAAAACGACACAAATACTTCATTTTACACCTATACGACTTCCACAAATTAATCGATATATAAAATCACTATATCCAAATTAATAAAGTATCAATTTCCTCAACTCTTGATGTAACAACGGCAACCAATAGTTATTAATTGACTAGAACAGACCTTATCCAAACTCTGGGGCCACGGGACGGAGAGGCGGTAGCCAGGAGGAGGAGGAATCAAGCAAAGCAAAGAATCCTGAGGTTTGGGACAATGCCTCTCCCTATAGAAATTCATGTCTCGACTGATATGACTATTAATCTTGGGATCCTCACAGGGCATATGATCCACATACTGAGCAGGGCAGGCATGAATGGTGTGGCCGTTGGGGTTCCCCTCGGCCTCGGCCTCGGCCTCGGACCCCATGGGGTTACCCCACGGCCTCTCGAACACGAAAAACAACGCTATAACGCCCCCAAAAAAGACTGCCGTCACTAAATCCCTGATTTTCCAACCACCAGCATTCCGCCTTGAAGATGCCGGGTTTATTATTCCCATTTAGGGTGAAAATTAACACCAATTTGGATCTTTCGAATAATATTTTTGTATAGTAACGAGTGGTCGCTACTCGTCGAGTGAGTAATATGATCTCTTGACGTAATAGCTCAAAACAAAACTTTAAATCTTAGGAGTGAATATTGTATATTGAAGGTGAAGGTAGAAGGATCTATATGAGTAGCTACTGATTGTTGCTTTTACTCTCGATCTGCTGCTAATCCAACTGTGATAATGACCACCTTTCTCAACAACGTGGTCGGTGCATTATTACTAGCTTTTGTTTTACTACAATCATTCTAATTTCTAATTTGGTACTTCAATTTCCATTTAATCATTAAATTTGACGTATCAATTAAAATTATTAACATTTATACTTTTTTGTCAATTTTTATTAATGTGACACAATATGTAATGTACATAATGGAATTATGGAGTTGTATACACCTTTTGACACAAATTGTAAATTTTTTTTATTTTAGCTATAAAATCAAGTTGATTGCTGTTAAAAATAAAATTTTGGCAATTACATTGGACTAAACATTTTTATTGACAATAATAAAAATTAAGTGAAACATTTAAGCATTCAAATGACATTTGTGTTAAAGAGATGTTTTAGATCATAAAGAACAACTTTTATGACATGCCATAAGTTAGTTATTGTAGTAGTTCAACCGTAAGAGATGGATGGACATGTAACTAACAAATTATATACTACCTCCCTGTATATTTTGACTTTTGTAATCAAACTTTAAAATTTTGTATTAATAACTCTCATTAAGCGATAAAAAATAATATAGTCATATGAGATATTGTTAAATTCGTGTCTATATATACTTTTGAAATATCAACTTCTTACAATTTTTCAGCATGTAGAATAAGAGATATTTACGTTACAAATCGTATTTTGTTGACCATAAAAGTCAAAATATATCAATTAGAACGGAAGGAGTACTTTGTAACTATGAAATGTAGTAACAATTAATAGGTTCCCGAATATTGCCAATGTTCACACTAAAAGGAGCTAAAAACAAATACTACCATCACATGTTGAGTTTATAGAATTATAGGTTAAGTAATTACTAGTTTAGAAATAAAAATCTAATGAAGGGTTTTAGTGGTATACATGGAAATAATAATATTAGAGATATAATTTGTGTATCGTTCTTTTTGATATGTTGGTTACTACGTACTAGGACAACAAAGAATTCATAGAAGAAATTTGGATTCAGCAGAAGATATCATAGTAGAAGGAGATACTAGAGAGGCGACAATAAGGAAAAGATGGTAGACTAGAGGTTGTCAACATAGTTCGTAAATGAGTTTGTTTTTAATATTGACATGTTGTTTACTAGTACAACTCATTTTCAGGAGATGGCTACTTCCAAACTTAACAGATCTAAAGTTTTAAGAAGATACTACTATGTTGAAACTAGAAACTATCATCATCTTCATCCTCATCAACTTCATCACTATCTTCACTGTTTTCATTGTAGTCCTCCGCTGAATCTTCTTCTTCATCCATCATGATAGTGTCAGCTTCACTACCTTTTAGACCAGTGCTCAGAACCTCAGTTTCTCCTCCAGACTTTTCCATTTCGCTCCTAAACTTGTCCATATTACTCTTTCTCCGCTCTTCCTCCAGACGCAATTTCTCTGCTCGTCTCTTGTCTAAATCAGCCCTGAGAACCAAGTAAGAAACAAAAGGCAATGATTTAAATGTAGGGATGGGAGATAAAAACATGATATCTTACCATGGTAGCATCAGAAATCACAAAAATGAACAATCTAACAGAGAGGTTTGAAGTACTTGTAAGTTCCCATGTATTCCTCTGCACTTGCTTCAATGGCCTTGAAATATGCCTCCATGCCAGAACCAGTAACAGCAGACACTCCAACAGATCTTAGATTTTTATAGAATTCCTCCAAAGAAAGGGAAAGACTGCGAGTTAAGTCAGACATATATGTTTGATCTGACTTTAAAGCTTCATGAAACACCTCAAAGTCCTCCATCCACTGCACAAACAGTAACAACATGAAAGAGAATTAAAATATATCATTGAAGTCACAACTCCACCTTAAGCAAGAGATTAGAGACAATTAGATTAACTTATCAATGTTTTACTATTAAAAAATTTATGCAAGGATGAACGGAAAAAAGAGTGGGTGGGGGGGGGGGGGGGGAGGGGGTGTTGGAAGTAATGAGGAGAAGTTTTTTCATACTTGCCTGTTATAGAAGAAAAGGTATGGAAAGTTAAATCTCCAACTACATTTTAACTAAGACTGGATTTTTGAAGTCGAGTGTGAATCTTCACTATCAAACTAACACAGTTAAATAGAATCTAAGTTCCTTCAGTCTGCGCATTTAGCGATTACTCACAATACATTTGGCTATATCAAGAATTTCGAAACATATTACTGAATTACATACTCCCTCCATCACTGAATTATACCTCTAGAGCAAATTGGTGTTGTGCCACATCTGTCTTGTTGAATGCGAGAACTAAAGGCAGCCTTGTCTTATACAGAATACTGCAAGCATAAAGCATGTTGCTCATAAAGGTAGACGGGTTAGAGGAACGCGGTGTATCAACCACATAGGTCACTACAGTTGGAAAGGTTGAGGCAAAAGCTTCTGTGATAATTGCTCCAGAAGCAGACCAAGTGAATATCTCAATCTGGCCAGGGGTGTCCACTAGTACATAGTCCAGCTGATCTGCTCGTTTTTCGATCACAGATATAACCTACATAAGGACACAAAGAAAGTTCAACAAAGAATATGTTCCATCAGAGATTAAATGTAACAATTACTTGATAAAAGAGTTATCATCAATCCCACAAAAAGTCGCGCTCAAAGAAAATAACATAAGAAAGGACACATAAGAACATGTACTCAACATACATGAGTACGAAGTTAATGAATTATGACACCTCCATATTTGAATAAACTTTGCATGAATATACAAAAAAAAATGTTACAACTATCTGTTGTAGGCAATACAGAAGACACATACAGGGTAGATGCATAGTATAATTTTATTGCGATAAGGTAGTTTAGTCCTAATTCAGTACATATGTAACACTATAGAAGAGTCCCCATGGGATACAGACACTTTGATGAGCTCGATATGTGAGAAAACAGAAATCCTACTATACTTCGTTTAACACACAGAATTAGAAAATTTCGTAGAATACACCACAAAATGCATGTGATGGTTGGTTCATGTCCATATTTTTGGTACAGTCCACTTCCATGACTCAGACTAGAGAACCGGTTTCAGGATCTTGTGCCCTGATAATAGAATTTAGATAAAAGAACTTTGGCGCACTAAATCTTCATTCAGCTTATCAAACGAATAGATATGTAATTAGCCATTTAAAGTAAGAAAACGTAAGTTCTGGTATCGAGACAAGAAAGTGGGGATTTTAGCAATGCAGAAAAAGTTTATGTCGAAGTTTCACAGTTGATACTCCCCACCTTTGGAGAGATATCATACATCAAAACAACTCGAGTGATACTTAAAAGTTATTAGTGTAGCAATAACATTTCATAGAGTGATAAAGATGACAAAGAAAGATGAGTGAATTAGTATTGAAAATATTTCAAAGAACAACAATGCAACCTTTACCTCATCAAATTTTGTCGCAAACAAGTTGAGAGAAGTTAGAATTCCTCCATTTGGCCCTAGGTTGAACTGCTTCATGACTTCCTTGTATTGAACAGTGTCTCGTATATCAATATTCGCTCCATAAGGGAGAGTCATAACAGCAGGATCAAGATTCATAACATAACCTCTAATGCCCGATGCCATCGTATGACAAACGAGCCGGTGAAGAAACGTGGTCTTGCCACTCCCTAATCATAACGTTCCACCAGTTAGCAAAAGTCTCAATATTAACAACCACCAACGACAATGACAAAACAATGACTAAATACACCCAAATGATAAACTATACATAACTGAAATACTTCTATACAATACCTGCCATCCCAACAACAATGACGATTACAGGCTTCCGTTTGAAAGTAGAAGAAGACGATGCATCGATTATTAGTTTCTCCATGGTTTTTGTAATATCATCTTTCCCAACAACCTTGAGTAAAGGTAAAAGAACATATTATAATTCACCAAAGTCTTTTTCAGTAAGCCATATCCACAGTTCAAGCATAGGTACCACTAGTGACACATAAAAGCGAAAATTTCACTACTCCATAAATTTGCAAATACTGAATAAGCAAAATATTCTCGGACCTTAGGATGCTCCACGTTGCACAATACATATACAGAATGAATTTACTACATCAAGTCGCCGAAAAGATAGTTAATTTTGACTTGAAATTGTCAAAATTCACGAAGTTTGAAATCGAACAATACATATATAAAAATCAATGTACTAGCATCATCAAAAAATGGTCAAGTTTGATTTCCAGTGGTCAACAAAACAAACTTTACGGCATTAATCGTTGCACATAGTTTTGATATAAATCAAAGTTAGCAATTTGATAGTTAAGTATGCTAACAATGCTATCTTTTCACCCAATTATCATAGCGCATATTACAAGTATATACTAGAGATGAAAATTGAACGAGACAAGTATATAAATTGAAAAGTGGACAATAATTTTGGGATAAAAATAGAAAAAAAGCGGTAAAAAATTACAGCGGTATCTTCCATAGGCGCAGATGTAGGGAGGTTTCTGGAAATTATTTTATCAGCTATGGTTTCCAAACGGAGGGTTTGACTAGGGTTTTGCGTAGAGATACTTGTTTACCACTTCTACTCTTTCTTACAGCATTAATAAATACAGCTTCATTATATTCTCGGAGTTATTAACTTATACCCACCCAAATTGGGGGTTGGTGGGGGGGGGAGGGGGGTTTTCTGAGTAAAATTATTAGTATGCCCCTTATTAGTAAGTAGAGTACTCCCTCCAATCCAAAAATATTATCTTTCTAGACATTTCACATAAATTAAGAAACAATCATTACATTTAGAATTTCCATCTATACCCCTATAAGGCAATCATTAATAATCCACTTTTCAATTAACTATATGATATAATCATTATTTTTTAGGGATATTAAGAGAAAAAGTAATACATTGTGCATTGATTTATGTAAAAAGACAATATTTTTGGATATTCTTGAAATGTCTAGAAAGACATTATTTTTGGATTGGAGGGAGTATTAATTAAAGAAGTTTTATTTATGGGTCAAATAGTGATTTTCCTCTTTTAAAAATCATTGTTATATAGGATGAAAAAATTGTACCAACAACTAAAAACTCAATCTTATAATGTCAATCTAATTTTTAGGGTAACATGTTGAAGTCATATGTTTCAATTTGCTAGTAAGTGGACAAAATATTCGTTCAACATTTTAAACAAATACACATAATATATGTTGACAAAAGCACGTTTCACATTTCATATAACAAATGGGGTCACAATAAAATATAAAATATATAAATATTTATTTATTTATTTCATGATAGTAAAATTGAAACTCCGTGGAGGCACATTGTCCTCTCCCTCCGAGTCATTAAGTTAAACAAGAGGATCCACTATATACACCAGAACAGTATTTTTCATATGTAAAATGACCATTTATACTTAAGTTAAATTTCTTATATACTATACATTCAAATATGAGCATAATAGTTATAGTGAGGGCATAATAGTTATCTCACTTATAAAAGGTTACTATGTGGATTTATGTATAACAATTTAATTGAATAAGTCTTGATGTGGTTGCTTTTTATTGTTTGTGGAAAGGTCAATATATGGTTGGGAATAGAATTAGTGGGAAAAGAGTCGCCTAAATATATAAAGTGGCAAACTATTTTTGTGTATTAAAATAATTATTATTAATCGCCTATTTCAGATTTTAACATTCATTTTATTATTCCAGAAAATGAGTTTAGAGATGAAAAAATATACGTGAACAAAATAAAAACAAAAATGGCTACGACAAGCCTAATAGATAGTATGGTTTATGGTGTTGCAAAAACAAGTGAAGGAGATCATCATTGAAGAATAAGATCAATTTGCTTTAGAGAAGAAGATGTAAAAAGAAAGCTAACAACATTCCTGGCCAAGTCTATTTTAAGGTTCAAGTTCCGACTTGTTACTTACTTACTTTTCGTGTTCAGGTTTTCAATTTCGGTTCTATATTTTCTCCTTAAGTTTCCTACATATGTTTCTTCGAAATTGATGATTTTGATCTCATAGAAGAATATCTCTACCATTGTACGGACAGCAAATATGAGAAAGGATTTGTGCAAAATTTTCCACTTGTGTAGATCATGACTTTGTTCCATTAAGAAAATGAAACAACCATCACTGGCTATTCTTACATAATTCAGGTGTAGGATACTTCAAGTTTTCCTTATTTTCTGCTAAACAAGCTTCTTAATCTCCCCCTCTCCAAACGCTCAAGTAGTTTCTTGGCACCCGGGACCTCCATCTCGTTGAGCTTCTTCAGATAAACAATAGCCCCATAAGAGATCATCAACTTCTTACATTTCATGCTCGAGGAGAGCAAGAAAAGGCAGGAGACAGCATACTTTTTGGCAGTGTTTTGAGGGCTTGGATCAAGCAACTGAACGAGGTTTGGTACACTTTTGTTGTCTCTTTTTACTTCACGGCAGCTATGAGAAAGAGCCATCAAACTACTGAGTGTTTGTGCTGCGACTTCCCTTGCACTATTTGCTTTAGCGTCTAGCATTTTGACTAAAAGAGGAGTACAACCTGCTTCACAGATCAGCCTTTTCATCTCTGACGTGTTGCAAATTCGACAGATTGTTGATGCAGCTGCTTGTTGAGCACCCACTGATCCAGACGTTAGAACATGAACTAATCTAGGAAGCAGACCAAGTGAAATCAATTCCTCATTTGGGACTAAAGCCACAAGGTTTCTTAATGCTCCTACCCCAGATTCTTGAGGCAGTGGACCATCCAAATAAGCCAGTATGCTTCTAATTCCCCCTTCAGAATTTACAGACCGACGGATATTGTCATTAGCAGAAGTGAGATTTTGCAAGCATTGAGCTGCATATTCCTTAGATCCCAAGAGAATTCCACTATCTAGAAGACCAATCATCACTTTCACAATCCCTTCTTCCACGAGTGTCTGACGCACATCGGGCACTAAAGAAATATTCTTCAAGGTACATGCTGCAGCGGACTGTGCAACAGAATCTTGGGTTTGACATACATCAATTAAAGGCCTAGCACCACCATGCCCAACAATTAAACGAGCCATGTCCACAGACATAGACAACCTTTGGAGCGAAATTGTAGCCTTCTCTTTACACACTGCACTACCAGATTCAACTAGCCTTATGAGCGGTGGAAGAACACCTTCAACTTCGAGCCATTTATCACAAGTTCCAGATTCAGCAAGTGCACAAATCACAGTAACAGACTTTTCCCTAATCCTAGAAGAAGAAGTCGTTAGCAATTGGACAAAAGTGGCAACATCATTCCGCCCCATGAAAACTAAAACATTGTTTTCATTCTCATGCATAGCTTCTAGTAGGTTGTCAAGAGCTCTGTGTTTGGCCTCCAAATGACCAATCTGGAGCCGAGCGAGTAATTCTCTTATATTATAATGAGCCACAGCATCAGGTTCTGCAGGAGTGGCTGAAGCCAACGGTGTAAAAGTAACGTCATTAAGAACTGCAGTTTTGATCAACACCCCACAATCTCGCAGATTCAAATCGAGTTTCCCAGAAACCGAGTCTAGATCACTCTGCATCCTCAGTTTTCCTTCATACTTCTCTTTCACACACAGCTCTGCTAATTCAATTACTTCACTTAATGTCTTTACAACTGTCTGCAATTGTTCCTTACACAATATATTCTTAGAGAAACAAGGGTGACTAGACAAATCAGACAACATCGAAGGAATCTGTTCTAACTTCGATATTGTCGTCTTCCATCTCCCAAGGAATAACTTAACCTCCCGCGCTTTCTGTAGGGCGACCGGTACAAGTGTCTGCGCCTTTGCAAGCCACTCTTCAGTTGAAACATTCTGACCATCCTCAACCATGATTCTGATTCACGTCTGGTATCGAAATCTATGAAACTGCAGAACAAATGAGCAAAGCTTTAAATATAGTAAGTCAATATTACAGTGAACTTATCAGCATAAAATATTGAAATCTTCAACTATTAACAAATGAACCTTACGAAACAAATATTTCCAGACAAGATGCATTACTCATAGATCAGCTTTTGCAATTGGGAGTAAAATAGAGCAGAAGAAAACAATAAAACTTTTTCAAATGGTGACTCAAATGTGAAAAATAATACTGAAACACATCATTTCGTACGATATAATGCTTTTAAAATTGTGGGCATTTTCTGTCATCAATCATAATATGATAAATTATATTATAGGGAATAAAGGAACCAAATCATAAACAAATAAAAAGTGGCCAAGATTAAGACTCTTTAACAATCTTCTATCAGTACTTGCCCACCCTAGTCAATTATTAAGTACCTAAAACATTTGGCAACTGTAGAGTTAATGGAATAGCCTACTAGAAAAGGTATATTGCTATTGACCAGAAGGTCGTGGTTCGAAATTCAAGTCATCGCTAATTTATCACAAAAATTCACTCATTGAAAAACAAACTGATCTTTTTTTGTTTGTAAAATAAAGATGTAGTATATAATTAGGGAAAAAAAATGATCAATTGATATTGACACCAAGCTTCTACTTCATTTGATTCATGGAGTATTTTTTTTTTCTAATTTATAAAGCCTCGTTAAAATGTAAACACATTTAAACTTTTGAAAATAAAAAAGAATAGCAAATTTGGAAGCTTCAGCCTCCATGGATAACAATTAACAAAATTAAGAAGGTAAAGCAAAAAAGAACAAACCTTTAACAATCCCCAAGAAGAAGCTTCAACTTATTCTTTCGCAATCCATTCTCTACGACCAAATTGAGCATCAAGTTTCATATTTTATCAATCTGTTTCAAATAAGCTCTAAATTTGAGCTATAAAATGGATTTGTTAACTAAAAAGAAAAGAATTTTGGTGATGCAGTGTACTAAATGAGACAATTTTCAAAAATCAAATATTTGTCCCAGTCCTCAATGTTAGTGGTAGATACAGAGCTGAGATGTATTGATTTGTGGGGTTGCTTGACTTGGACTTTGGATTCATTTTCTTGTTTTGTTTAGTGGACGAAGGGAATGAGATCCGACGGTGGAGATCGAATGGGAGAACAGTGGATCATAGCCGTTGAGATGAGTGAAATTTGAAATTTGATCTATCCGGGTTATTTATAATAAAATCGAGGAAAATGGAGGGAGAAAATAGTCATTTCACTCTATTTGATCTGTTATATTGGTGTGGAATGTCTATTTGCCCCCTTCTATTTTAAAATGTAGTAAAATTTTGTTTGGGGACAAAATAGTCATTTCACGTTGGGGCTTATTAAACAAAAATCTTTAATCACTCATATTCCGTATTCAATTATTGATGACCATTGGATCTTAATTAATTATCATTCAATGGTAATAATGCTACAGATTGATCTTTTCACTAATTATAAATCACAAACGAAGAGATTTCACCATGCCCACAATCTTTTAAACATATAAAATCGAACGTGTTACAAAAAAACGATGAGCATTTTTAAACATATAAAATCGAACGTGTTATTAATTCTTAAGATTATTCCAAAGCTCATGCTCCCATAAAGTTGATGATTTGTCTACACTCATCAAAAAGTTTACTAAGACCATCCACAACAAGGGTTTAATTAAATCCACTTTTTTCAGTGTCACGTCACCCCAATTGAACTCAGTTTTCACAGCAGAGTTTTATTCAAAATTTTATTCACTTTCTCTTCATTCCACATCACCTTATCCTATACTCCACCATATATTTACTTATTTCATTATTTATACATATGTTATTATTAAAATTATAATCTTTATAATAATTAACTTTTATAATATAATAAATAATATTTAATTTAGGTTCGAAAGGTGTAAAGAAACTTATTTTTTTTGTTGGTGTCCAAATGAAACAAATCTAGGCTCTATTAGTAGATCTTAAAAAATAAAAATTATTGATATATTTTTTATATTTTTATTTTGATGAATGGTTGGTCAAATAATACATTTATTAAATAAGAGAAATAAAAAAAAAGAGTTGAAAAGCAAAAAAACGTGGCAGCACTTGATTGACCGCTTTTCCTAGCGGGCCCCCTTTAAACTCCAATGCTCTAGCATCAAATATTGATGCTCAACTTTAACTTCAAAAATTTAGACTCCTATTGTATTTGAAAAACCCCACTTTAACTCCACTTTGACCTCTACTTTAACCCTTGTTGTGGATGATCTAAGGTGTGACGAACTTATATAGGCTCTTCTGTAGAAATTGAATGCAACTTAGTCTGCCAAATTGTTCCTCCCTGAGTTTTCTTGTGAAACAAACCGTTTTGTAAAAGAGAAGGATTTGTGATCTGTATGTAATGTGTGCCACATAAATTTTGTTTAGCTATGCCCTATTGTACTTAATTTACTAGGTGCTTGAGTTGCATATATTAATTTTACTAACTCAGTTATGTATGAGACATCATGGTTAATTTAATATCGAACCGTTATATACAGGGACGGAACTAGTAGGACGTCCCTTTAGATTCTTGAGAATTATCGTATTAATTAAAAGTCTCATAACATGCTTTCTATCTCTTGTCTACCTATTTTTCTTTTCTCTATATCTATAGCTCCGTCATATATGTATTACGAGTATAATGTAGGAGTATAAAGAATGTGTTTTAAATGGATGAATGATAGCTTATTTGTGACGTCAATTGAAGAATCACAAGCCTATATAGTTACTTAATTTTGTTTTTTAGTTAATCGAATAATCTAATGAAAAAAAATTCTTATTAGTGACTAAAATATCCCGAGTTCGAAACTCACCTCATCGCTAATTTACAAAAAAAAAAAATTATTTGCTTTTGGATTTGTGACATTATTTATAGTCATATATCTTGTAAAAGTTATCCTAAATTCTGTAATACTGTTTCTAATCTATTTGGTTGTAATAGGTTACAGATTGCTTGTGGATTTTTTATCCTTTTGAATTATCCTTTGCAACATTTTATATCCTTTATTATTGATTTTTATTTTTCATAGACAAGATCACAAGACCTTCAAGGAGGTTAATAACATGTAGTAGTAAAATTCGTTATAAAGCTTATATTGCCATCTTCCGAAACAACATTTAGGAGAATTCCTCGTACGACTTACTTTTCCATGATGTCTATCTTGAAGAGGTATTTACAAGCTTTGCACGCCTAGTTGTTGGATCCACTTCTACCCTAAGTCCATTTTGTGCAATTTCAGGAACATCCACCGACCCTTGAAGCTCCAAATCGGAAACAATTCTTTGGTTTTCAGGGTTGTTCTCCAGTATATTCCTCATCGACCAGATGCCCCATTCTCTCAAAAAGGGATTATCTTCATCTGCACCACACTGCTGTAATAAGAGAACTATTCCATTCTTCTCTCTGATTTCGTCTTGAACTCTCTTTCGTTTATAAGAGCAATTGCCTATTATAGATATGATGTCCCTCCTGAATCCCTTATAAGGGCAGCATTTGGAAGGCTGAGAGGTTTTCCCCTCGCAGGGTTCGCTTTGGTTCATTGCCTTCCTGATTAAAGCTGGAGGTTCCAGGTCACGAAGTAGATCTATCAGTAAACCGATGAGTCCATTTGAGGAGAGAATATCCACAACATCAGATGTTTTTTCCTTATGACCAATTACACCATCACATGCACACACATCTCTTAAAATTATTAGAGAGTAACCCAATACATCAACGTCGGCATTACCTGTAGGAAGACTTAACTTGCCTCTTACAGAAAAATCCACAATCTGATGAGCACTTCTTAGAATTTGCAGAACAGCTAAAGCGAAATCACAATTGACAATTGAATCCTCCATATTTGCACTCAATGTCTCTGATAAAACACTCAAAAGAAAGGCTTGTTCAGCTGCAAAACTGTCGACCTTAATACAAGCACTGACAGGGTCTAACTTGGCAAAAATCGCCTGGAATTGCGAACTTTCTAGACAAATCCTTGAGAATAGCATTTTTAACCACTCCTCCTTGAAACCATCTGTTAGAAATAAAGATTTGTTGCTTACAGAAATTAAATGAAAACTAAATACATAACTGAATGCAACAAAACTTGTTACCTATTGTTGCAGTCTTCAGAATTTCCATCACTATCAGAATCCCTTCGTCTGAACAAAGTTCTGCAAGTCCATCAGTTCCATTACAAACCGTATACAAGATCATGCACAGTGGATCACAAGTATCGCTGGTTCGAATTTTAGCAATCTCGTGAAACTCATGCGTAAAGAACTTCTTCCAAACTGCAAGCTTATGTTCTACGCCAGCCAGTGTAACATTCCCTAAAAGTTGCAATGCCATCCTGATAATTTCACAATCAGGAGTAGCTCCAACTTGGGCATTAGAGACAAGACACAATGTTACACTGACTCCGTCTTCTTCAAGAAAGGAATTCTGGTTCAAAACTTCACCCGCACAAAGATTTCTCAGAAGCTTTAAGGCCAACAAAATAAGAAGGCGGTCAGAAGGATAGGACAACGATTTACATAGCTGAACAACAGAAGGAACTACATTCTTTGAAGAAAGTTCTGACCGACCATCAGCAGATTTTGCCTTCCCAATAAGACACTCAAGTGCCTTGTCTAGTTCAGATGAACTTGACACACTTAATAACAAACTGACAACATTATCAGGCACCGATATCCCAGATAAACTTTTGAGATCCATATTTAGTCTGAGTGGTAGAGAAGCTATCCGCAGTGCTGAGTTTCTAAGGTTGATGATTTGTTGCGCACAAATATACAAGCAGCAGAAGAAATTTTCTTTTTTCTCTGAGGGAGTTTGAATGTTTCTTCAGAACCGCAATCCTGTATAATAAATTCAACTTCAGTCAGCAATCGGTAGACAATAATAACATACACCACATCCAGAGTCATATCCCAGAATCAGCTTAACTAAGTAAAGACCAAGTGAAGAAACACTAATGAAGGGAGAAATTATCAAATTATTTTTTAATATGTGCTGTTAATAACTATATAAGCACATGCCTACAATAAATGCTTATGTTCTCGTCGTGGCATTTCATTCCAGTTTCAGGAACATCATCTTTTAACTGTAAACACATCACTAGAGCAGATTGGAAACATATATGATGGATGTCCAAACATAATCCAATCTTATAATGCCCGATCATGGGTCTGAGTGTGATCATGAATCCGGATACAATGCGAAATACTCCCTCCGTCCCTAAAAGATTGTCACATTTTGACTTTTGTGGTCAATTACAATAAAATTTGATCATGAATTCTCATTAAACGATAAGAAATAATATAGTCTTGTGGGACCTCGTTAGATTCGTCTCAATATATATATTTGAAATATCAACTTATTATAATTTTTTTGCATGTAGAATAAGAGATATTTATGTTTTAAATCGTGTTTTATTGACCACCAAAAGTCAAATGTGACAATCATTTAGGGATGGAGGTAGTAATAAATTTCATATCAACACAACATAAGAAAGCATGAGTCTAATTAAACACAATTCGAAAGTCTATCAGCACAACACAACCCGACACTATAAATTCCAAAACATTCGTTCTAATTAAACATAATTCGAAATATTTCAAATGTTACAACAAAATTAAACAATATTTCGAAATTTAAAAACTAAACACAATAAATTAAGCATGGTTAGTAAAATAATAAACATTATTAGAAATTAAAAAATTAAACATAATTCGGAAAAAGTAAACTGGTACTCTTATAGTTATACCTGCTGAGGGGATGGAGGGGAGAAGGCTGCTGGCGATGGGAGGCGCTGAGATGGTGTGCGTGTGTGACTGGGCGGCTATGGGAAAGGGGGGGTAGTGTTTGGTTGGGGCATTGGGTTTGGAATAATTATTTAATCAATTAATCCCTTCGTCTAAATGATTAATACATTTTGACTTTCATGGACCCATTGTCAACAAAACACAATTTAAAACATAAATATATCTCTACATGTAAAAAATTATAAAAGATATTTTAAAAATATATATTAAGATGAATCTAACAAGGTCCACATGACTATATTATTTCTTATCATTTGACAATAATTCTTAATCAATTTTTTTAAAGTTTGACCACAAAAGTCAAAATGTACAAATCATTTAGGGGCGGAAGAAAATATCTAATTAAATCGGACGGAGGGAGTATACTTTGGGTCACTCATGCGTTTTTTATTCGCAATTTTTCGACATTTTTAACATTTTTGGTAGGATATTTTAGTTATTCTCCCATAATTTTGTTATTAACATCAACTAATACTCATCGAAAATGTTGAAAAGTCGCGGGTTGTAACAGAATTATGGTAGAATGACTACATATCCATATCAAAAATGTTAAATATATCGAATAATCGCGAGTTGTACCAAAAAAACGCATGAGTGACCAAAAGTATACATAATACCCAACATTAGTGATCAAAAGTATACAAAGTCATACTAAGGGTGATCGACTGGGGCTTCTTGACAAACGTTAGTGATCAATGAACCCATTTGCTCTAAAATAAAATTACTTTTATTACTAAATAATTATAAAACAGCCCCTTCTCCTTCCTCACACCTCACCCCCAAACCCAATCTGGGTGGTAGAAGGGACATGAACTATTTGACCGGTGTCATTACTATTAACAACAATTACCAAAGCCTCAAGCTTCTCCTTCTTCCTTTCATCTTCTTCACCGAAACTGACAACATCAAAGGCTATACTCCCTCCGTTTCTTTTTATTTGATTGTTTGGGGAAAAAGTACTTTATTAAGAGATTGAGAAAAATTACATTGGGATTGTAAAAAGGTATATTGGAATTGTAAAAAGGTGCATTAGAATTGTAAAAAAGTGCATTGGGATTGTAAAAAGTGTATTGAAATTGTAAACAATCAAATAAAAAGAAACATGGAAAAAATGCTCAAACAATCAAATAAAAAGAAACGGAGGGAGTATTATTCTTCTTCAGCTTCCTCCAACACCTTCTTGTCTTTAACCGGATTAGATGTATGCATACAATAATTTTAAGAGCAATATGATAGAATAATTAGCAAAAGGAGAGAAACAAGCAATATATGTACACCTTCCAACAAATAAAATAATTCTTTGTTATGGCTTCATATTCTGACAATGCTTGAGAGCTAACTGAGCGACCTAGTTTGTAGCCGTCAAGTTCATCTCATCACCTACTTTTAAACCTACACCAACAAGTATTCAACTAAAAGTACAACACTAATCAATGGATGAAGTGATCGTAATAGAGCTCCCACCAAAATAATTCCTCGAGGAGGGGGCAGATCAAGTTTGGGAGTGTGGTGTGAGGAAGAATGAGGGGTTGTTTTGTAATTATTTAGTAATAGAGGTCAATTTTATTTTATTTAAGTATTATAAATATCTCACATATAAATTTATTTAAAATGTGCGTGATTTTTTTTTAACCGCATATTTTAGTATAAGAAAAGCGTTCAGAGGGCAAGGCTGACAAGATAAAATAGTTCAAATGTATGGTGAAAAGAAAAAATAGTACATGAAAAGCGATGACGTGACTGACAATGGCTACATTGAAAATTAAATAATAGTATACGGGAGATTGCGGCTAAAAAGCCATCATGTTACCCCTCTGAAATTTCCTCAAATGCACTTACAAATTAGAGGGGCAAGATAGTAATTTGCTAATAACTACCCATCTTAATGTCATCTCAATCATATGAAGTAAATAATGACTTGTTTAAAACAGTCCTAATCTCGTTTAATCTTTGTGACTACGATAAAACAACTCCCAGCATGAACAATCCAAAATAAGTGACTCCTTGAACAGTTTACATCTTGAAAGATCCCCATTTTTTGGATCTACCAAAGGAAATCTCCCATTGCTAATTTCTCAAACAATTAAGAAAATTGATCGGAGGTAAATGTCGCCGAAGAGAAGATCCAATTGCTCTGTGTTGGCCATATTGGTCTTCTGCTCTCTCTTCGCATCCCTCATTTTCTTAGTTGCACGTGGCCTTTACTCTTCTTCTCCTACTGGTTAGTACCCATTTCTCCAATTTATCCATATTAGTTTGCTTGTGTCTAGTTGTCGATCTTCAATCAGTATTTAGAGCGGGCCGAATGCATTAAACCAATTTGACAGGGAAATTACTACTGTAGAAATAACTTATGATTAGTGTAATATACATATTTATGAAGTTGGATAGCGGAAAAAATCATTCCACTACTATTAGTTGTTGTTTAATTAATGCGGATACATTTATTGTTTATGTTTATATATGGATTTGATGTGTTATGTGTATATGAGATTGTTGAATTTTATTAATTTAGCAGCCGGGTAGATGTTAGTATTGCTGATGAATTTTATGTTATTTGAATGTGCATCTTCGACTGACTTCTGTTTTTGTTGCTCAGATCCAGTATTAGTGTAGTTTATACTTAACGGTTGAAGGTAGGTAGGAGTGGTTAGTACTCCCTCAATCTCAGAAAGATAGAGTAGCGTAAGAAAAGTAGTATTATAAATAAAACCCTTAAAAGAAACTTTTCGGTGTATAAATAAAGTTATCAAATCGAAGGGGTTCAACTATCAATCTAGTTGTCTCCTGTGTATGCTGACGTCTACGGAATAGTTTGATATATTGGAGGCTGTGGAAGGTCTGTATTTGGATTTGGTGGTAAGGGAATGGATTATTGGTTGCTGAGGTGTTTGGTGGAGGTGGCGAGTTGTTGGAAGATGTTCTATTGTTTAGATATATTGGTTGTTAAAATGCCTATTCTAAAATGATGTAAGTGAAGCTTATAAGTAGTTACTAACACTAACCCACTACTAGCATAACACTATTCCGCTACTAAGTTAAATAATTTATTCTACTAGTTCATTAAACCACTAACATGAATTGATCACTGTATAAGATACTACTAGTTATACTTAGACATATAACAATCTGAGGGGCCATATCAAACTATGTGCATATATAGTATTTTGAACATATTTTACAGTAATATGATGATTCAAATCAATGTTGAGACCAAATTGTTTGTTACTTTTGACCATTAAAAAAAACTTGATGATCTTTAGGGGTGGAGGTAGTATACTATATTTCTATTCATATTCAGTTTCGACCATGTATTATCTTTTCTCAGGTTATGGCTTTTCCTTGAAGTTTTATTTCTTGCATATGCATATTACAGGAAAGTGAAACAGTGCATGTATTCCAACATCACCTTCATAGTACATGATAATGTTGCATATTGTCATTGTCAAGATTAATATTCTATCTAATCCGGTTACAACTAGCAGAGGAATGAACCTCCATGCTTTGCTTGTAGTTCTTTGAGAATTAGAAAAAGGAATATGCGTGTCTCTGTTCCGTTTCCCCTTTTTCTTATAGTTCCTTGAGAATTGAGAAAATGGAATATGCCTTTGTTGATTTCTCTGTGACTTTTCCCTGATTTGCCTCTGCAGATCTGGGCTTATCTAGTTTCGGGATACAGGTATCTTTCTCTGCTTCCTGGACACTAAATATTTGTTACATATTCACGACATGGAAGCAAGATATGGCATATTACAGGCCATATTTCTTGCTTTAGCTGTCTATTAAGAGTTTTGTGTAATAATTTAATTTTGATGCAGGATATTGATTGGAGTGACAGGTCGGTGTTGCAGTATGTTAGATCAATTTTTAAACGCGAGGCATGTCTTGGTCCAAGAGAGACACTATTTTATGATTTTTTTCGTCAGCAATTCAAATTTTACTGCTAACTTATGATATCTGAATATTTTGTAACCAATTAATGATCTTTTATTTTAGGTTGATGTTAGAAATGCAAGCGCAAATGATTTTTCTAAGAAAAATAATTTACCAGCTTCTTACAACATTTTTATCCACGAAACATCTCAAGGAAACGGCACCACTTCTGAGGTGAGTTAGAGTTGAGGATTTAATTATATATATATTTTTAAAATCTTGGGCCAACTTTTGTACTAACTATAAACAATGCTAATTCTCTTCTTCTGGTATCGGATTTGGATGTCACCAAGGCTAATCAAGATGCTTTATATATCAAACAGGATTCTTTAAGCAGTAAGTGGAAAACTTATTTAAGGATTAATATCGCTTTGAACTCTTACAAATATTTCTGACCTTGAATTAATTTTGGTGTCGTCATTTACAGAGATTCAGTTCCTTGATTCACCTGCTAAAGTGGCCAGGAGGGTAAGTGCATATCTCTTGTTGGGACCACTATAAATAGAGTAT
Source organism: Echium plantagineum (assembly GCA_003412495.2). Classification (NCBI taxonomy): domain Eukaryota; kingdom Viridiplantae; phylum Streptophyta; class Magnoliopsida; order Boraginales; family Boraginaceae; genus Echium; species Echium plantagineum. Next base: position 14,599,700 of record CM016561.1, on the reverse strand, counting down.
GATGCGACCAGAACTGGCTAGATGATATTACTGTTGTCATTAAAGTCGTAATTTTTTTTTCTCACTTATCACTTCGCAGGAACTGAGAGAATACAGACAAGTGAATCATGCTGTTGATATGGCGAAACAAGGTGACGAAGTAACTGTGAAGCTTGACAATGCAGCTATTGAACATTCGAAGTCAGTTGACTCTGCCGTCTTGGGAAAGTATAATATATGGCGGAAAGAGAATGACAATGAGAAATATGATTCAACTGTGCGCCTTATGCGAGATCAGATGATTATGGCAAGGGTGTACATCAGCCTTGCAGAAAAGAAGAATAAGCAGGAGTTAGCAATAGAGCTTCAGACTCATCTTAAAGATTGCCAACAAGCTCTGGGTGAAGCAACTGTTGATTCTGATTTACATCGCAGGTAATAAATATCTTCAAGCATTTATTTTGTTTTTAATAATTTTTTCCTCTTCTCTACTGATGGGTTTGTTCAAATTGTTGGTAGTGCTGCTAGTAGAAGTAAGGCCTTCGGCCAAGTGCTTTTAAAAGCTAAAGAGCAACTGTATGATTGCAATCTTGTAACTGGGAAACTGAGAGGAATGCTCCAATCAGCTGATGAGCAGGTGCGAGGCTTGAAAAAGCAGAGTACATTCCTCAGCCAGTTGGTTGCTAAGACAATTCCAAATGGAATTCACTGCTTATCTATGCGGTTGACTATCGATTACTACCTCCTTCCAGCAGAGAATAGGAAGTTCCCCAGGGGTGAGAACTTAGAAAATCCAGACCTATATCACTATGCTCTCTTTTCTGACAACGTGCTTGCTGCATCTGTTGTTGTCAATTCAGCCATTATGAATGCTAAGGTACTCCTCTGTTTTCATATGCATATGATAGTTTACTGTCCAAGTTAATTCAGTTGTATTCGATCTATGTCTGAACCATTATCAGTTCAAATTTATGAATCTTATTTAATATTGATATCCTAGACCAATACACTATACCGCTGATGTTTCAAGCATTAAAAAGCATATGCATTTTTGTATCTATCTAAGCTCTATGTTTAAAATTTTAGCACATTGCCATATATGGTACTTTCTTTATGCTAGCATTTGTTTCTATTAGTATAAGTAGGTTATGCTAGATATATTGTTCACACTAATATTAACAAAAATGCATATTCCATCTCAGTTTATAGCTCACACAGATTCAATAACTGTTTTGACTAATTTTTCGTTGCAAATGCAGGAACCAGAAAAGCATGTTTTTCATGTTGTCTCAGACAAATTGAATTTTGGTGCCATGAATATGTGGTTTCTCTTGAATCCTCCTGGGAAGGCTACCATCCATGTTGAAAATGTTGACGAATTTAAGTGGCTAAATTCCTCTTACTGTCCAGTTTTGCGTCAACTAGAGTCTGCTGCCATGAAAGAATACTACTTTAAGTCTGCTCAGGCAACCACATCTGGTTCCTCGAACTTGAAATACAGAAATCCTAAATACCTATCGATGTTGAATCACCTTAGGTTTTATCTACCACAAGTTTATCCTAAATTAAACAAAATCCTTTTTCTTGATGATGACATTGTTGTTCAAAAAGACTTGACTGGGCTATGGAAAGTGAATCTCCATGGAAAAGTGAATGGTGCAGTGGAAACTTGTGGCGAGAGTTTTCACCGTTTTGACAAGTACTTGAACTTCTCTAATCCTCATATATCTAGAAACTTTGATCCCAATGCTTGTGGATGGGCATACGGGATGAACATGTTTGACCTGAAGGAGTGGAAAAAGAGAGATATAACAGGAATTTATCACAAATGGCAAACTATGGTAAAGTTATTCTTTATCCTACTGCCTTGTCCCTCCTTGCCAGAATTCTTGTTAAGTATATAGTAGATTGGGTATATTTGTCGGGTCCTTGCATGTAACTTAGCTTGCACGTGCTGACCTGTGCAAGTCAATATGCGAGATAAAAATGATATTAATGTTTAATGGTACTAACGAAATATCATATTGTATAGTGTGATTTACTGATCTTGCCTACAACTTTTCTGAAAAAGCAAAAATCTGATATGAGTTCTTATTTTCGTTTTCTAGAATGAGGATAGGGTTCTCTGGAAGCTAGGAACTTTACCTCCAGGCTTAATGACATTTTATGGTCTGACACATCCGCTTGACAAGTCATGGCATGTGCTGGGCCTGGGTTACAATCCCAGCATCGACCGAGCACAAATTCAGAAGGCTGCTGTTATCCATTACAACGGAAATATGAAACCCTGGCTGGAATTGGCAATGACCAAGTATAAACCATATTGGAGCAAGTACATCAAGACTGATCATCCATACATTCAAAATTGCAAAGTGGTGACAAAATGAAGGTTCGAAGTTGGATCAAAGGTAGCATGAGGTTGCTTCACTAATCAGGTTTACATGGGCTTTCTCCTCAGTTTTGTTTCGTGGGATGAGAAGAATAGATTTACAACATCCTTGGCGGGATGTTTCATTGGTTTGCAAATACACGATTCTTCAGTGACTGTCATGTTATAATCTCCTCTCATTTTCTTTTACGATTCTGTCTAAATTGATATTTTATGACCATTATGGGAACGCATTCTTTAGTAGTATATATTTGATATTGTAATTGCCGCTGGGAATAAGTGTTGCTACTAATATTTTTATTTCATATTCTTTGAACAATAGCTAATCGTAGCCTAGCAATAAACCCTCATTTTTAGTGTTGTTCAGTTTCAATGCCTTGAGTCTTGTAGTGCTTCTAAATACTGTTCTCTAGTTTCTTTTTTACCCGATGTGTCAACAGGCTGCGACTGCAAAAGGTCTTGTAGAAATGCATCGTATTGGGGAAATCTGAAAAAATTGAGAACATTCTTTTATTGGGGAAAACGGCATTAAAGATTACTCACATTTGTTAAAAAGTTCTAGTTAGATCACTGTAGTTTAACTTAGGTCTTTTTCGATCATTGATATTTTGTATATATAATAATATTTGTCGCCCGGTCTTTTACAAATGTATCTTCATTATTCCATAGATAAACCCTCCCTTTCCCAACAATGAGCTTATTTGGAGTTCCCATTAATGAGTCCATAAATAGATTCTTGATCTTAATTGTTATACACACATCAAAACAATGCCCAAATAGTATTTTTGAAAGAGTGAAATCACTATTCTGTCCTCTAGTTGCAAGTGTAGTGTTTGAGGAAGTTTCATTCAGGAGTAAAACAATTATTTCACTCATAAAAAAAACACTGTTTGGGCGTGTGCATAGTGTTTTTCCATTCTTGATGTTAACATTGACACTATCTTTGTCGAAAAAAAAAACTATCTTTGTCAAATATATATGTATAAAAGATAAAGAAGGAAACATTTGTGACATAAAAACACCACATTTTTTTAATTAAAGAACTACAATCCATGATCTTTCACCAAACATTTTCTGTTACTAAAATGTTTCTGTCAATTTGTTACAAACCTCCTAGATTGATGATACTTAGAAAACCAAACACAAAAACAATATCATGATGCTCTCTTTACCCAATCACAAGAAACCAAAAACATTGAAGAAATATTGAAGTTGTATCAAACAAAGTCCTTAATGAAATTAATAATAGCTGTTGCCCTCCTTGTATCAATCATATCAATCAAATGGAAGCCAACATCATCAAATCTTGCTTCAACTCTAACACCTTGCTTCACCAATATTTGGACCAAATCTTGTTGCCTATCAACCAAAGGATCACCCCCAAAACCAATCACCAAACATCTCCCAATATGCTTCATCTTCTCCTGATAAGGACCATCAATCATAGGATTACAAAACCTATGATCTCTGTCTGTGCCAGGTGGCAATGCAAGATCCCACAACAAATCAATAACAGGTAATGGAAAATATTCATCAGTAGCAAGCTTGAGTTCAGATTTAGTCCTCTGTTTACCTCCAAAAAGGGGTTGATTCAAAATCACCCCAGCAATTCTAATAGGTGATAAATTGTGATCAAGAATCCTTATGGAAGTATTGAATGCAATATTTCCTCCACAACTTATACCATAAAGGTAGCATCTTGAGAAGTCTCCATAATCTCTTAGCCACTGATCACCCTCATTATTGGTAGCCTGTTCCTTGACCCAAAGAATGGAATCAACAGCATCATCATACTGGGCAGGTAGGCGGTTTTCGGGGGCCAGACGATAATCTACACCGATAACGATGGCAGGAAGTTCGGAGCAAAGTGTGTTTAGGCTATCATGGATGATTGTATTCCCAACACTGAAATGAACCCATTGACCTGCATGGAAGTACATTAAAATTGGAAGCCTTGCAACAGATTTATCATTTGAGGGTAGTTTTGATGGACGATAAATTCTCATCCATGTTTTTTTATCTTCATTTAACGTAACATCTTTGCTTACAACAGCTTGCCCCAGCTCCACCTGATCTTCCCCGGTGGCCGGGGTATTCGGAAGCCGGAGGAGCCGGGTCAGGGTACCATCTTCATTCTGGATCACGTTCAGATGTTCATATGGATCAAATTTGCAAGAAGCCATTATGGATTGATTTATTTGTTTTTATGTTTAGTTGATATGAATGCTTGTTATTAATTACTAGTGTGTTTTTGTTGTGTGATTTAGAAATGAAAGGTTATCCTATTGTAGCGGAAGTTGAATGTATGTTGAGCAATGGATGAGAGATGGCAACTTTGAGGACTGTTTTAACAATCCCTTCGATGGCTATTACGCCACCTGTTTTTTTTCGGGTATCAAATCAATGCTTTGTATCTATAATAATCTCCCAGTCGAATTAATCAATGATAAAATAAATTGAAAATTGATATAAAAATTATAAATGTATGTCGAACCAAAATTAGGTCGAACCAAACTCGAACGGTATCAAATTGAACTTTTTGAACCAAACTTCTCAAGCCGCACTAAACCTTGGTTCTTTCACATGCTGCACATGTGAAAGTAGATACTCTGAAAACTATATTGTTGGCACTGAAAACATGTAAACTATATATACAAATACTAGATTAATGAAATCAACATCTGCTAATTGACAAATGATTGACAAATGTTGCACATGCAGACTCCATCGTCGTGGAATAAAAGCAAAATACAATAATTTAAAATGAAACTCTTTACATTCTGTTCAAATGAAGAAAATTGACCATACAACACTAATTGTCAAAGAGACTGCTAATTCAAGATGGGGATGACTGGTGAAGTGCAGTGCTTATGAACCAGTTGGGAATCAAAATTAGCTCATCTTACATAGGGACACTAGTCTTGTAATAATATATAATAATTAAGTATAACAAAAATCTGCAAGACCCAATGAAACCTATCGTACATTGCGTGACTACATCATGTTCAACATGACCGCAGAAGAACTGGAAACACAGATGATCCGAGAATGTCACTTAAAGCCAGCTGAACTTCATTTGAGCCATGTTCGCAACTTATTAAGCTGGAGAATAGGGGGAAGAAACCTGATAGGTTCTTCTCGAACGAGGAATCTCCTAAGCTACTAATTGCGTCGAGTGTTGCAACAACAAGAGGTGCACGGGCAGCCAATTCCCTTCGTCTAACGGAACCTAAAGGAATCAACCAATGGGGATGCCTATGCTGAGATGACTCAGACAACTGCCAAGAGCGAGCATTGGCAATGTAAAATTGTAAAATTTCTTTGCAGAGGTTGACAAGATGCAACTCCACTTCCAAATCTTCATAATTAGGTGGCCGATCCAGGGAAAGATTCTGTAACAATGTTAGGCAAATTTGATAAGACTCGTTTTCCAAGCGTAACAGTGGAGGATCCTGCATTTGGGTCATGGGGCCAAACTCCTGAAGCTTCGAACGCAATGTTGCATCGCTGTTTATCTTGTGGGCATGAATAGAAATAGCATGCACAGCATCAAATAAGACTACTATATTTTTCACTGAAAGTTGAGGCTTAAACATATGGTATATTTCCATAATTGCCTGTGAATCAAAAGGAAAAACGAATCAGTAAATCATTAAGAAACATCAAGAATGTACAGAGAATAAAGGATATTAGTAAAAGAAGATTGATAGTAACTGATTCATCAATTATAATGGACAAGTAGTTAACCAAACCTAATTACCAAGAATACCATAGTGGAGGTTTGGCTTAGAGGTAGGATTCATGTAATTCTATTGAGTAGAATTAGGGTTCAAACACTATTAGTAGTACTTCCGGATATTTATGTTTGAAAAAGAATTACAAAAGTTCCATCCATCGGTTGTTTAATCAGTTACTTAAAGACCATTAAAGATGATTTCACAACAGTTACAGGTAACGTTTTATACTTCTGTTGTTCTTGTGTTCTCGTCATATCTTATATATTCTAACCATAATAACTAACATGCAAGCACGGTTAATCACTTTAACAAAAAGTGTCACATGAGAACTAATACTATCACATCAAGCATTAGACAGTGGAAGCCTGCGATATTTTGTTAACTTGCATATTGTCCCGACAAACTAGTTTACTGGTTTTGCATATAGCAATTACCTGAATCAATAAAAGCTGCACAGCGGCTCGACACTTGGATTCCGAAATAGAAATGTACAGGGTATGTCTCCTGAAGCCCTCAGAATCATCATCATTTGCACCTTCACCAGATTCTCCATTGCTTAGTCTACTAGGTTCTTCACGAGTCAAACTTACAGATTCTTCATTGAGAACAAAGGAGAAATCTGGAAGAGTTGCATTCGCTGCTTCTTGAAGAGCCAAAACCACTTCTAGCCATTTGTCTTCTGGCAAAAACTCACCAGCATTGCTCATCAAACGGACGAAAGCAGCAATACCAATACCAGCCAGGCTTTGATGAGGACGCTTGATAAATTTCACTAATAACATTAGCACTTTTCTCAAAAGTGGATTAACTGTGTCATAAAAGTTAACAAAAAGATCAACTATTAACTGAAGAGCCAGTGTGCATGTCTCATATAGCCATGCATCCTTATCGAGCTCATTTGGGTCGCCATCAATCCCCTGCTCTTCTGGATCTTCTCTGGAAGGATCACTACCTTGCCTAACAGTGTCAAAGATGGGAAATAATACTGATTCAAATATTTTTTCCCACAATGGCAATGAAAAATGATGGCCATAATTCCGCAAAGTCTCAAAAAGTACTTGAAGGGCACTTTTCCGAATTTCAGGTGGTGTTTCAAAGCTGAGTTCAGACAAACCTGGAGCAAAAAGGATAATATTACATGGATTACTTCAGTTTTAAAGTCAACTCGTATGGACAATCATAATTGGATCTCAAAAAACAAACAGTTTTAAGTTGGTAGCTACCAGCCAGCAAGGGAAACCAGAACAAGAGATGATCCTCCTTATCTGCCACATCTCCATTTTCAAGTTTATCATCTTTTCCTTTGTAGGATGACACCTTTCCTGAAGCTTCACTGTCTTTAATTCTAGAAGCAGCACCAACTTCCCCTTCAGCAAGTTTAGCAGCACACAGACGAAGGAAACCAATGGCGTTCAGACTTATATCTTTGTTAAAATTGCTATTAGTAAACGCTATTAGACAGTTGACACAGTCTGTAAACGTAGAGGTTTCAGTTTCCGTGATGTAAGGGAAATAGTCTCGCACAATCTTCTCAATTATTTCAAAAGCCAAAAGTACAATATTTTTGTGGTGATCAGAAGCTGCAGTAGTGAAGACCTGAAAAAATTTGATCCAATAAAAGAGAAGAAAATTTATTATACTATCTAAAAATTATTTCAGCAGCACAGATCACGCCACTCTAATAAAGGAAAGTCGAAGCAAGCAAACTGAAAAAGAGAACAAGAAGCAAAGAGTTATGCATCCATATCTTCGTTGAAATTGAAATAAAGTCTTATGTAGACAGAAGCACACAGACAACAAAGAATTTTAGTAATATGAACATCTAAAAATAAAGAAAATGTACCATGAACATGCTCTTCCATCCTGACTTGACATTATTAACACGTGATAGTACCATCTGAGATACGCATCTTATGATCAGTTCTCTGATTTCAACAGCTGAACTCTTTCGCATAACAATTACAAAAGGCTTCATGAACTCATTCTGAAAGTTATAATTGGCCAACTCTTCTCGCTCCAAAAATTTCATTGATAACTGCCTCAAAGAATCCATAGCAAATATGGCGATCGAAAGATTTTCTGAACATCCAATTGTAACAAAAAAATCTGAAAGCACGCGCCAGATTTTGGACCAAACAAGCCTGATGCGGTTCATGTTATAGTGCCTATTCAGGGAAATGAATGGCTATTAGAGAAGAGAAAATCAAAATATACTTAGGTAGCGGTATTGAGAAATGTGAAACAGTAGCAAGATCAGTGACATATAGTGTCAAGATAAAACAAAGATTCATACGCAATCTCTACAATCTTTGTGAGGCTGAATACGCGTGGATCAGTTGTAGATCGTAGTTCTTCCATAGAAACCTTGCACAGTGCCTTGACAAAATCAACTATAGCCTCACTATTCAGCTTTTGACTTCGTGTGAAAATACGAGTCACATCACCGACTTGTTCCAACATGTTTAGGTTGGAGACCAAGTTGTTCACTTGCTCAGTTGTAATAGCTGCCGATACATTGCCTCCAATACCAGCACTATCATATGAACCTCGTCTCACAGCTGAAGCAGCATTCTGAATCTTCCCGGCTCCTTTTTTCTTTAGAACAGGTAACATGTTTGATTTGGCTTGTTTTGATTTATCGAGCTCACTTTGAGGAATTGCGAAGAAAGTAGCATCAGGAGGAGCACCCTCTCCCAAAAGATGCAAGTGCTCAAACCGTGATACGCATGTCAAAATATGCTCCCATGCCTCTTGTAAGTAATTACCCTCCTCGTCTGCAATTGCAACTACTGCCTGTAGAATAAAAGAATCTGAAGCCTCAGTCGTCTAAATTCTAACATGTCAGACAATAAAGAGAACAATGACCTGGCAACCATGTCAAAGATCTTTACATTTGGCAAACAGGATCATAATCAGATATGAATCTCAGATTTCTACTGACAAGTTTTTGATAAATCAATCTGTAGATTGTGGCTAATCTTTGTTCATGGAGAGACAGTCTCTGATTGATTTGGAGCTGTATTGGGTTCAGAAAGCTAGATTAACAAGTTTCTTTTATCAAACTCCAGAAGGAGAACTGACAATCATTATGAGCGACCATTTTGCTTACACCTTGTTGCAGTCTAACAATAAAAGCTTCAACAATATTTACACTGGTCAGAGACAAGACAAGTGTTCAATTAAGTTCATCTATTATACCAGTAATCGAAAAAGGTTTCAATAAGATTCAAATTCCTTTTAAGTTTCTAAAATTCTTTCAAGTTTTAACAAAAAAATTAGACTGGAAAAGGTCAAACAACGTTGGTAAAGAATTATAAGACTGGTCATTGGATGCCAGGCAAGGAGATAACACCAACCTTGATGGCGTCAATGTTCTTCTGTTTGATATCTGCAGGAGAGTGGAGGGAAGTAAACTTTGCAAGTGAAGTCACAAATGCATCTCTGTGAGTCTTCATTGCCATTGCAGCAGTTACATGGATTGCATAACGAAAGCCTTCTAGACACTGAGCTATTACAGTTTCATCTTCACTTTGGTCAAGAGGGACGCTGAAGGCAGCCAACATGGGAGCCCAGCAAGCCTCAATCATGAATCTAAGGATCACTACATCTGTTGCTGCATAATAAACAGACCTGCAAATCATTGAAGTTGGTTAGAAATCGAGCATAATTTTGTGATGCAAATTAATTCTTTGAAAATGATAAATTTATCTAGTGATAATTTGGGTCCATAACAACAGCAAAAGGAAATTATAAGGTTTCAGAAAAATATGGAGTCTTTCCACTATCTTTAGGCTATGAACAACCTCCAACTAAAATCTAATATGTCTCTTCCACTCTTGCAAAATGAACCTCAAAACAAGGCATACTGAATTGGAGATCATGCCCCTTTAAAATCAAAGCTAACATAGAGGGACCACATGGTACATGTCAAAAATTGGAGCCAGAAAAGAAAAATACTAACTACTGATTTGATACCAACAAAATACACAAAAATGCATGAGTTGGTCTTACTCGGATCTACGAGCTTTTTCTTTAAATTGTTCTTGCATATGTCTCATGAGATCATCGCTGGTCTCCATTCGATCTTCTCCACGGTTGCGGATCACAATATTCAAGATACTGTCTAAGCCTAGAATCTTGTTTGAGTTCATAGACTGTCTCTGTTGAAGAAAGTCCTCTTCTTTCATCTTAATCTCTTTTCTTGATATCCTATCATACAGTGATCTCAACTGGTCTTCAGGAAGATCCTTACCATCATCAATCCCCCGATTGTTTCTAATAAAATCCTCAGGAGACATCTGCAAATCAGATTCATATAAAATACTTAGTATGTTATTAAATTTTTGGACCCCTACATCTGATCATTCTAGATTTAATAAACTAGTATACCTTATTTTTAACCATAGGATTGTGTGCATCGGTATTAAGCAGTATTACAGAGTAGGCAAGAACGTAAGCTGTATCGGCACTGGCAAATGCTTTAGGATTACATTTGCAGTATCGTTCAGCAAATTTTTCCATAATTCGGTCGATCTTTTGTGCCTCACCAGGAAGCCGAAATCCCTGTAGGAAAGCCCTAATAGCTTCATCAAACTGCATGTCTTGAAAGTCAAATGAGTCCACATATGCATGCATAACTTTTAGAGACATCTCCTCCCTCTCACCAAGATAATCGCCAACCATTGTCTTATTTAATCCGGAGGTGTTTTTTAGAAAAGCTGCAATCTCCTCTGGAGTATTCCCCATTTTATTTGCACTTATAAGGAAGTCGATCCCCTTTTTAGGCTTGCGATTGAAAAGAGAAATACCTTCCTGTGACAAGTATAACACTAGGCTCAGTATGCTATTAACAATGAATAATATCAGATATTTCTTTGATACTACTATTAAATATGTAAGACATTCATGTATATGACTAACCTGAAGTTCAAGCTTGTAAGCACGGCGTTGCTCAATGGCTGAAGCATCAGAAACTTCACTGGAGACATCAGAAGGAGTCTCGGACATTTCAACGGCTTCATCCCCGCTTCCATTTGGAATGGAAATATTTCCTAAGTCATCACTGTTATCAACTATCTCAGTTTTTTTGTTGAAATGTGGATCAGGAAGACGCAGCTGCTTGTTCATCCAATCCCCCATGGACTTCAAAATATCCACTAAGCACTTCATAGCTTCAAATTTCATGGTCACCTCCTGAGGGGGCAATAACGTGGTAACTAAACCAGGTGGCACCCCTTGAGCAGTTTTAAGCAGTCCATTGACCATCCTATGTAATTAGATAATAAGTTAGTAGATAACTTACGAAAAACGAACTGTTCAAGATTCAAGTTCACAGTAGAAGATACCTCTCAAATATGTTCGAGGAATTGACATCACAATCATAGTTAAGAAATATGTCCACCAATATCTGAGAGTCAACGCAGAGCTTCTCAAGGAACCGAAGCACTATCATCTTCTGTGGAAAATTTGGCTGAGCAACATTTTCCAGTACTCTAAGCACTATCATAGGGAAAAAGACGCCAATCTCGGCCTTTAGTCCAGCTCTAAATCTTGATACCAGACTAATAAAAATTGAGCAGGATAGCTGAAAAACAATCATAAGTGTTGATGCACTGTTCTTCAAAAGTGAAAGACATAAATACTGCTTGATTGCACCTAAGAATCTGTTGCCAACATAAAAAAATTGTTAAGTTAAAGAAATAACTTTAAAGGATGGAGACCGAGATTAGCAACCAGTTGCACTAGGAGTGAACATTAAACAACTAGGCAAAAAGGAAACAACAAATATCAAACACAATAGAGGTACAAAGTTTTTAGGTATAGCAAGATAATTCTTGTGCCGTTATCTCATAGGACAAAAGACAATAATATGCACCAAACAAAATAAGGCAGCTTGACAGATCAGAAGGATATTTGCAAGTGATAATGCATCTGCAGCACAAAACAATAGTTGTTGTAAAAAAAGCTTATTATATCTCCATGCATAATTGTTTTCTCCACTTGATCTAATCAAAAGAAAAGAGCCACTTCAGCTTCTTCTACCAACATTGATAGGCGGCTTTGATGTTTTCAAACACCAATTATGTAATCATGCCTTCTCTTTAAAGTTAGCCTCGGTAAGAGTTCACTTTCAATGCTTTTCTAGGTAAGAGGACATCGTCAAAATGATTTGAAACTTAAGGATGCAAGTGTCTTAGTTCAAAAGCTTAGTACTACAGCTTCACTTAAGAGTTGAATCTCTAGTTGAACTCTATAAGAATTACAGACCTCCAAAAGTCACAAAAAAGATACTCTATGCATCCTGATGTTTGAATTACATTCCCACTCTCTTGTTAGTGCATCATCCTTAATATATCACGCATTGGAAAACTAACAACATTCACATAAATTTGAAACAAGATAGAAGCATCACGCTAAAAACTGAGGTTTAGTTTGTTTTGAATTATTTTTCTGCTTGTGATTATTTGTAGGAATCAATTGACAAATAAAACAAACATACGGATTTAAACTGAACATAAAAAATCAATTAAAATATGAATTAATCAATTATCGTGGCATAATCAATTACAAATAACCTAAAACATACTAAGCCTGAACAAATAGCCACAACATCATGTCCCAAGGTTATGGTAATGTGTACCAAGACTAATAGATAAGAAGCATCAGTAGTGTAATGCCATTATGATCTACTCCATTATATCTAAGAGCCAGAAATATAAAATCTTTAATGCCATATGACATGGAAATATAACTGAACAAATTGCCATAGATTATTGTCTGATCGCCTCACCACTTCTACCAGGAGAAGCTATCCAAAAGAGCTTACTGAACTATTTATTGACGGAACTACCACGAAATTGTTTTTCATATTGTTCTTTATCACCATCATCTTCTTCTTTTGTTAAAACTTCAAAATGAAGCTTTACAGGATTTGTTGTTTTTTGTTGAATGAACAATAGGAAAGTAGACTTGGGGAATTTCATTACACATTTTCACTAATGAAGATGGTTGAAAGAAAAATATTCATATTCAAAAAGTTGCGGAAATCTTCTCTTGCCTATTACTAAATCGAGAAGATGAAGTGGGGTGGGGTTGGATGAAACTCTTCTCCTACCTACTACTTAAACACGTATACCTTTAATGTAATTTCCTTATCACTATAATCGAAGACAACCTATCAACAACCATATAATGAACTGTAGGATGAGAATCTAAAGCAATGAGCAATGTCAAGATTGAATATACTTTAATAGAGTGTACCTTTCACTAGTCCTGAATACTGCTCCGGCATTTTCTAACAAGATCTTGAGCAACTCCAGCGCAACAATCTTTCCCCTCATTAATTGGGGATCTGCCAGTGCTTCCTTTGGAGGAGTCTTCATTGAGAGCTTGCACAATGCTCTAAACACTAGAAAAGCATCCCTCCTCAACTTATTCCCAATTTGAACCTCCATATCATCGTCTCTATCCCCTTCAACATCAGCTAATTCCCCCTTCCTCCCTTCCAACGCCGTTTTATACATGCTGATCTCCCAATACTTGGCATCCAACATATCCTTATCGGTAGAATCCAGCAAATCAGCTGGATTAGTCGACTCCACAGTAGATGTAGTGGTCTCGAAGGCCCCATCATGCACACCACTTGATGCATTAGTCGCCCTGGGAGTCCCGGGGTTCAAGACCCCATCAATGTCCTGCACTATCTTGGTAATAAACCCCTGAACGAACATCGTCATAGTCCCGTCCACATCAGCCTTCTCCGTAGGCTCCATCAACTCAGCAACAACAATGGGCTGCAAGGGCACGGTCGAAGAGTCGGCCTCCATCCTCCTGAACACAATGACCAGCATCTGAATCAAAGACGCTTTGGCGGTGGTCTGATTCACAACGTTCTTACTCTCCAAATAAATATCATAACAAGTCCTCACTACTAAAAGCAGCGAGTCTCCATGAATCCTCATGGAAAGAGAAGTAACCGCGGACAAAATAGTCTTAATGACCAACAACTCAACCGATTCATCGCCCAAATCATGACATTTACACACGGAATCAATCAAGCTAGCCAGCAATTTCCCATCAGGGCCCCCAGTGGTATCCGCCTCACCACGTAAATACCCATGAGCAATCAATTTCTGAATAGCATCAACAGCAGGCTCGGCGATCTTGACATTCCCAGATATAGCAGCGTTGATTAAAGGCTTTAGAATAATCTCCGAATCGTTGAAGGAAAGTTCAAGCAAAACCCCTGGTGAAGAAGATGGTGATTCCGGATCTGTAGGAGACCCTGGAGGGGAGGGGGAGGGGGGATTGGGTGAGGTGAGGTACTCGGTAACGTATTTGCACTCGTGCACCAGCTTAGAGTGCTTCCTCCATGACCCGCTCTTGATAATCTTGTCCAACGCGGGGATCAGGACTTGAGTCAGCCGGGAATCGGCTTCCGGAGAAGCCATTCCCTAACGAATCACGAGATCCGGATTCGATTCCTTTTATTTGATCTTCTAGATATTACTCGCAATGACGAGGTCTCGAGTTGGAGTATGTGAAAAAGGGTATAGATCTAGAGTGAGAATTGGGAGTGTGGGAAAATGGGAGTGGAGAAGTGAATTTTGATAGAGGGGTGTTGGAGATCTGATGGTTTAGGGGTTGTGCATGGTGGTAAAAGAAGGCGGAGGGGGTGAAATGGGAGGGAGTGAACGGAAAATGGGAATCTAGATCGCTGCTGGTTTATGGAGGAAGTGTAAAGTGGATATGGAGCAACAGTGTGGGATGACGATATTGCCCTTTTCGAAATATTGGCTGCCAAAAAGGGAACACTATACACCAGAATAGTGTGTTGGGTGTAAAATTATTATTTTGTCCCCGAATGTCCACTATCATTATTAGTGTGGATACGAATCGAACCAAATCGAATATTGTTGAATTTCAATTTTTATAACAGTATTCGATTCGAATATTAAAATCGAGTTCGAATTCGATACTATTTTAACCAATATTAATATTGGATTTGATATTCGACATGTTTGATATTCGAATTCGGATTTTTCGAATATGCATATTTTTGTATAAATTAATAAAATGATAGTGTTAAAGTAATGCTCGAATTCAAATCGAAAACATATTCGAAAGTTTTCGAATCTAATTAGTAAACATTGGTTTTCTCTTATCATTCGAATAACAAAATCGTATTCCAGTTTGATTCGTATTTGACAACATTCAAACTCGAATATTTAGAGTATTATACGATTTGTATCCACTCCTAATTATTACACTTCTAAATAAGGACATAATAGTACTTTCATTACTTTAAAAAATATTGTTTGTGTGTATAACAATCCAACTACTAAAGTTATGGAATTTGATAGATTATTATTACAATTTATTACGGGAGGTTATATCATTTTTCATCCTAAATTACGTATTTACTAATAAATTTTTTAGGTTGACGTTTACTTCAAAATCTTCAAATAAATGTAATTAACTTTAAATTTATTCGAAACTAATTTTTTTTAGAAAAGAAGATGCAGATGATTTCTACCAAGAGTACTCCCTCTATTTCACAATATAGTACAAAAATCGCACACATTAAGTTAAATCATTAAATTATATTTCTAACCTTATTGACTAATCATGAATTTCCCACCTCCTCTCTTCTCTCAACCAAATTATCTCGCAAGCTAATGATATCATCTTTATATATTATTAGTAAAAGCAAGGGTACAAAAGACAAAAGTAACATTTGATACCTTGAAGATTGTTAAATGTCATATGAACGGGGCAAAACTGGAAAGCCTTAAACAATTTTTAATTTGAAATAAAGGAAGTATGTCAAACGTAACTGATCAATCTTAATGCTATATCCAAGTTAAGAAAATGTAAGATATCTCTAGCGCAAATCACAAACTTGGCCCTAGTACCTCAATTCTGTCCTTAATGTTTTTAATCGCTCTAATTTTCAATCTACAATTTCTAAAATACAGAACAACCTCATCCTTTTTTAAGTCCCATTTTTGGTAGTATTGAAGATGTTTTTGGAGTTCTCAATTTATCATCAAAGAGTCATATACACAATAATGATTTTTCAAAACCAATTTTAAAAAGGGCAAATGACTGGGATGATCACCTATCTTTGAGGAGGGATCCTGGTTGATCACCTACCTTTCAAAAGTTTCTGGTTGATCACGTGAAAATACTTCTTACTATGGATTAGCAAGTCATGTGAAAAGACTAAATTTTATGATTAAATAGCATTTAAAGACCGATTTATTAAGATACGTGATCAACCAGAAACTTTTGGAAGATAGGTGATCAACCAGGACCCCACCTCAAAGATAGGTGATCATCCCAATCATTTGCCCTTTTAAAAAACTAAAGTTGGATCGTGACATCCATTTGCGTTAAAGTATGTATTAATTATAGGTTTTAAAAGATTTTGCACTAATCTCACTCATAATAGATTGTAGAGGAGACTCGGAGATTAAAAACTTGAGCAACTTCAAAACGCGAGACATATTGACCACGACGATCTTGTATTAAGGATGATAATCAAATCCAAAAGACGAAGACTGAACACCATAACCTTGAATGAAATTGAGATATATCTTAGCGGACCCGATAGTATGGTAAATATTAATTATGATAATAATATTATTTATGTTTAAAAGAGAACATCGAATGACCTAGTCGTTAGGAGGTCTTTCAGTGACTTAAATGTCCTGGGTTCGATTCTCATTGTAATGGGGCGGTGGGTGGGTTTTTTTTTATATAAAAAAAATATTATTTATGTTTAAAAAAATTGTTGGCGTATTTTATGAGCCCAACTGACTCTTTTGCCCCTATAATTGCTTCAAATTCACCACTATTGCTACTTAAAGTCACGGGGCATGAGGGGTAAAATAATACTTTGAGCAGTAACATATAGTAGTACGTACAGTATTTGTCAAGATAGGCGAACCCGACCCAATATAAGCAGTCCCGTCTTGAGAAAGAAGAAAGTGAGAGCTGCTTAAACATCGAATCCGATTTTTGCATTGAATTTGTGTCTGAATCTGAAAATGACGAAGCAACAAGCAAACTGGTCTCCATACGACAACAATGGAGGGTAAGTGTAATAATACTCTTCAAATCTTTGCACATATAAATTGGGTTCGATTATGATTGTGATTGTGATTGTGATTGTGATTGTGTCTGCTCAGAACATGTGTGGCGATTGCTGGTTCGGACTACTGTGTGATTGCGGCTGATACCCGTCTGTCTACTGGCTACAATATTCTCACCCGCGATTATTCCAAAATTGCCCATTTGTAAGTAAACCCTCTGATCTGTCTGTATTTTGGGTTCGTTTACTTTTTATTTCTTCCTAGGATTAATAGAATAACACGACTACAATGTTATAGTTGGGAAAGATTGACATTAAAAAGCGAAAACCGTCGAGTAAATAAAAATGGATGGAGTACTTGATATAATGGTAATTGTTATGAAACATTGTTTTCTCGTTACTATTAATTCCATAAGAGATAAATGTCTCCAAGCATTCGCAGTTTCCTTTTATTTTGTTTGAGTTTTTTTAATTGTGTTGCTTATAATCAATTAATGAATTTAAATCGTTTTATATGATGGGTTTGCTTTATATTGGAATTAGGTTTTGGAAATAACGAAAAATGAAGGCTTTTCGATGAATGAAGTAGATTGGGAAGTTAGAAATCCATCCAAAATGAATTGTTCTTGTTCATCGTGGACATACGAGTTAGAGTCAATTTCTTTTGTACTTATGATTTTGCCCTGATAAGATCATATCTAACTTCTCAAAGACTGGTGTTAGTCCTTTGAGTCGTGTGCACTTGATTACAACAAATTATAGATTTGCATAAATGTATTTGTTGGCATCTTCTGATTTTTGCTGTCTTACTACAGCGTTCTGGATTGTATGTTTATTTGTTTGCCTGATGCAAAGTCTTAGTTGTGTTTTATTCTTGTTGACTTTCTAGAGCAGACAAAGCTGTGATGGCATCTTCTGGATTTCAGGCTGATGTGCGAGCCCTTCAGAAGCATCTGTCAGCTAAGCACTTGGTAATAACCTGAACTTCAGTTACATGCTCTTGATATAATTGAAGTCGTGTCTGATCATTGAACAAACTTGATACGACTGATCAATCTTTTTGTGTTTCTAAAAAAATGCTTTCTTGAGCTGATTAAGATGAACGATAGTAATGTGGGCGCCTTTGCTGGAGTAATATAATCTGAATGTCTTATTTGCTTTGTGCCTCTTCTCCATTATTTGAATCATTACTCTCGGTCCACTATGAATGACACCATTTGACTTACCATACAAATTACTTAAGAATCTTCTTAGATGTAATTTCACTTTCTCTACATGTTATCAAACAATTAATTTATTAATCTACATGTTATCAAGCAATTAATTTATTAATTGTTGGCAATGTAGCGCAATCTGCTCAAGTCTATGAGAAAATATTGTGATTGAGAAACATAAGCATTATATAGAACTTTTACAATGTTGAGCATTACATTAGAACTTTGAAGATGTCATGGATATGCAGATAACATAAGAGATCATCATTTTTTAACAAACGAAAAATAGCTAAGTGATCCTATGTTTTAGTATCAAGTATCAACTAGCATAAACCTTCTCCTGACAGAAGTCTAGATTTGTTTATCCAATAGGTGAGTCCAATATGTGAAATCACCTGTTGAAAATTACAACACTAGCATGCATGCAGGGACACATGTTGTATTCTTGTTTCCAAGACTCCATATTAATGTGTGAAAACTAATTAGCGGTTATGTTGCACGTTGTGTTTGGATTATAGATATATCAACATCAACATAACAAGCAGATGAGCTGCCCTGGAATGGCTCAGCTGTTATCCAATACATTATACTACAAGCGGTTCTTCCCATATTATGCTTTCAACGTCCTGGGTGGACTTGACAGCCATGGTAAACATGACCTCGTTTTCTTCTTATAAATTATTAAAGGAATACTATTTTTCAGTGGTTTTTAATACTTTTAATTGAATGAATGGTTATCTATAAACTCTAGGAAAGGGTTGTGTATTCACGTATGATGCTGTTGGTTCCTACGAGAGGGTTGGGTACAGTTCTCAGGGTTCTGGTGGCACACTCATCATGCCCTTTTTGGACAATCAACTTAAGTCTCCTAGCCCTCTTTTGTTACCTGCTCAGGTATTGTACTTAAGTCCGCTATGTTTTTGCCAATTCAACAAAGATTATCTCCTCTAATATTGACATTGCGTGTAATTTATATTACAGGATGCTGTTACACCTCTTTCAGAAGCAGAAGCAATTGATTTGGTAAAAACTTGTTTTGCATCTGCATCAGAAAGGGATATATACACTGTAAGTTCATTCTATCTTTTTTGTTTATTGAAGCTATATTGGTTCGGACATTTTAAATTTCGGTCTTATGTGGCATTACTTTCTGTATCCATTTTGCATCTGCATCAGAAAGGGATGCACACACTCTAAGAGCGTTTGTCTTTTTTGATTAGTGAAGTGATATTGATTTGGACATTGTAAATTTTGTTACTATGGCATTAGTTTCTGTATTCAATTTGTAAATCAGGCCTTTTCAAAATAGATCTAGTTACATTGCTCAGTCAGCATAACTCAAGAAGACTAATTTCTTAGACATATAATTACCATTTGATTCATTGATGAAAGTGGTTGCATTAGCGCTCTTTATTGAATGGGCATGTTGCATCCTTCACCATTTTATCCCACGTCAATCTAACCATCTTTATATCTTTTCAGGGAGACAAGCTAGAGATAGTCGTCCTCAATGCCTCCGGTACACGTCGTGAATTCATGGAACTCAGGAAAGATTAATGTGCCTCATTACGTAATGCCAGAGTATCACCTGTTTTATGTCTCCTTGTGTTGCATAACATCTTGTAATTGGAGTCCTGTTTCAATCCTATCTTGGTTCCATGTTTGACATAATTACAAGAAATATTTAGCTCTATGTTCGGTTTATGTTTCCATCATGACTTAAAAACTTATATCTCACAAATTTATTTGTTACCAAGTTCAAGATTTGCATTGCTGCTATCTTTTGTTTCATACAGATCGTTTTACTTCACTTTAGGCTTCCGAAACAATGAATCGATGCCTGCTATTATTAAAATTGATTACATTTGAACTGGACAAATTTATCCGTTATCCTCTCATCTGCAACTGCTTACAAGCATGATAAACTTCTTAATGTTGTAACCAGCATACATAGGATTATTGTGTCATAGAGTGTCTTCAGATGCCCAGCCTTTCTTTTCTAGTGCAACCCTCAGAGCCTGCTTACAAGTCAAAAAACAGAAGATTGTTTATGATACTTATTTGAGCAGGAATATAGTGACAGTTACCATAATTAATAACTCACCTTGATTCTTTTTCTATTTATGTCGAAGTCAAAACTCCCTATCCTTGAAGCAGATCTATATTGAACCAAAGGTTTGTTGCCTGGTGGAAACCAGAACTCGACATCGTCTATAAACTGGTACATACAAAATGTCAGTTGTTAGGAAGGAGCCAGTAATCGGTTTTGGTCCATGTAATGTATTTTGGATGATTTATTCATTACTTAGACACTTATCAACATTATACATTCCACGTGAAGAAAAACATGGTTAAGGAAACAAACCCCTAAAATAGGGCTCTCATATTCCACTCGGATATAATCGTCTTTCTTCTCCACTACTTTCGGGCTGAAGTTGTCTGGTTTTGTTGATTTAATCTGCAAGAGAAGCATCATAGTTGATCATTTAATTGTCTATTAGTATTAATTTATTATTGGTCGAGTTTCCTACCACTTCAAGAAGCTCCTTCATTGCGTCTTCTCTGCTTACACGATTTTCTCTTCCCCGTCCTTTTCCAGGATTGTAATTCCTACAACGTGAAATACATGCTTCTAATTTCACTTGTGCCAACTACTGTATATGGAACACACCCATCTTTATGTACACAATGTTTTCATGCCCAATACTCCATCGTCCCGAAAAACGTCCAGGTCGAAATATGGCTTTCAAATTAATGGATGTTGCCAAAGGGAATGGTGATGCCATATGAAAAAAGAAGAGACTCAGAGAAGAAGCAACGTAGCTTTTGCATATTTTCGTTAATCCATGAACATGATACACACGGAATATTCATATTATCACATTTCGTCTTATAATGTTAACAACAACAAAAATCAAGAGAAAATGAACGGGAATTTAGAATTGTGAAAGTGGAAAGCCACCAACCAAAAAAGTTGCACAAAGTTGAAGCACTAAATTATCATGATTTCAAAATTGAGCTTTATGGAGAAGTGTAAGTAAGGATAACATACCAAGGTGGAGCATAGTGTGAAAGATCACTAACGTTTTCAGATGTAGATAAACAATTGTTTGTTGCAGGGCAGAGTGCTAATGCAGGTGGATTTTTCTGTACACCCAAGTAATCTGGTTTTTGCCCACTGCATAATCAGCAATTGCAATTGTCACAATCAAATATCAACTTTTTAATTTTACACCAAACATGCTTATTTATTTTTATTATTTCATTTCTATATATGTATTTTTTAAAATTGCATATATTAATCAATGTGTGATGATAGGATAAAAAAAGAGAAAACTGATCATTCGTTTAGCTCGTGTAAAATCATATTTTCACCATCAAGCTATCATCAATTACCTTACGATTTATATCCTTAGTTACAAAAAACAACTTTCTAATCTCCATCTTCGTTTAGCAAACTATCTCTCATTGTTCGTTTGCGTGGGAATAAATATAGGTGAGAGTAAAACTTAAAAATTAACCTAGCTGATGGTAATCAAGGTGAATGTAGCTGTATATACTAAAATATTGTTGTTTACTATTCACATTATTAAGGTGAAAATAATTAAAAAAACACCATTCACCTATTTTATATCCCAATTTGAGGTAAATTTAAGTGAACCGAGGGTGATTAATTTATGTAAATATTATAAAAAATTGATTGGAAAACGAGATGACTTTCATTCTTCACCGGCTCTATGTGGATTCGCGCAATCCCAACATACAACAAATTTTTTCATCTAATACTAAGAAAAATGAGCCTCGAAAAAATATGTAAAACGTTGTGTAAAGATATAACAATAAGATACGAAGAAGAAGGGATAATGAACAAGAGGATGAAAAGGAAGAGGATAAATGCCTGAAATGGAAAATGGCTCCTAGCGTTGCAAACTCGGAGCTCCTCAAGATCACTTCCCTTCATATCATAAAACCACATAATCATATTAATAAGAAAAACAGAATATATAGAATGTTGAAATTTGTGTTCGGTAATGGTGGTACCTCCTGCTAATATTTTTCTCTAGCGGCCGCGGAAGGGGAGGCTGCTTCTGCTTCTGTTTCTGTTTTTGCTGCTGAGATGTGATGAAATGGATGGGTGTAAATGAAGATGAAGATGAAGAAGGAGGGGTCTTAGTGTTCATATTGGAGCTTTTGGAAAAGGAGTTGAGGTAGGTGCTAGGTGATGATGCCATTGAAGCCATTGGACTACTTGCTAATACTTTGATCTATGTGGCTCATACGAACTACTTGAGCCTTGAGGTACTTAATGATAGATCCGATCACAATTTCGAATATTGATATTCAAGCGGATCAAATAGGAGAGATCCAGTCATAATTTCGAGTAGGAATTCGAACAGCTGAAATAGGAAGTATACCTCAAATCATAAAACTCCAATGAAATATACATCAAATTTGTAAGTTTAGAAGTTAAACAAGAGTGCAAATATGATTTGATCCTCATATTTAAATTTGTTGAACGAAAAGATCCATGGATCACCCCTCGACGCGAAACATATGCTTCATTTTACTTCTGTGGTTGCCTATGGTTAGATAGCAAAACATCTTCCAGATTGGAATAAAAGCTCATTGAATGCATAAGGAAATCAAGTTGAGAAAAATGTATATGTAAGCAGATGTTTCACTCAGCCAAATAGCTGATGGTCTCCGACAAGGTATGTATATAGGTGACTCAGGCATCTAAAGGTGCATAAGAAACACACACAAAAAGAGTTATTTGCAAATGATCATCTATATCCTCTGCCACCAATTGTGCACAACAAGAAGCACAAAAGTTCTCTGATAGCGATCTTCAACAGCTCTCTCATGAACTGCTAAGCCGTGCATATTGGGACAATCCAACTCGTATTCTAGTGTCAGGCGTGTTGAACCTAATTTGAAGAAAACTGCAATCAGCAACATCAAACGGCCCGCAGATATGCGGTGCTTATATCCTCTCTATGCTCTCCTCTTAATGCTTGCTCCCTCAGTGGATTCTCATGGTTGAGGGAGTGGTGGAGTAGCCCACAACTTCACTTTCTTATCAACACTAGAAGTCACCAAAACAAATGACTGCTTGTCCCCTGCAAATCAAAGGGATAGGCAATAGGTGAGATACAGTATTTCCTCGGTGGTGTAGGGTGTACTCAATATCATAACCTTAGGGTAAACAAAACCATAGGAACTTTAAGGGAATTACTTGTAAATTTTAGAGATTCATAGTTCAGTACGTGTTGAGGCATTTTTCCTCACATATGCAAATGACTTTTTTCTCAGAAAACGAACCCCTACCTTGCATCCCCGGTAAAGTTTGAACTTGTACATTGAGACTTTTCAAAGATCTACTTTTCACTCTACTACTAGGCTAACCCTTCACCCCCATATATCATTTCTGATTGATGTATACAGTAATATGATGGAATGCACAGATTGCTATCTTTTTATACTTAATGATACATCATTACATACAAATGAAGTATTATTTCTGAGAGCTTACCCACTGGAATAACAGTCGGAGACCACACCATGCATGTGATATCACCTGCACAATGATTGATAAATGAAGTATTAGTAACCTAAGGAGATCAAGTCAACTGAGTTACTAATAAAAGAAATTAGAAAAAGAGTAACTCAGTTGTACTCATTACATTACACATAGTAATCCTCATTATGCTTGAAGTGCAACTTCTAGCGTACATATAATATGGTTACAAAAAGAAGAAAAGTTTCCTTGGAAAGTGGCAGGAACATGTAACTACCATACCATCATGAGCTTTCTCAGCTGTGTCCAAAACCTTCCCAGTTTCTGCATCTAACCACTGTAATGTTGAACCATTGCTCGAAGCCAAGATCTTTCCATCAGGGGAAACACTGAGATGATCATAATGCAACACCGTGCCAGTAGCATCATGTAGAGGGATAGGAAAAACCATCAGAGTTTTTGGGTCCTCGTCAAGATGATAACGAACTGCATACAAAAGATATCAGGGAACGTAGATAGCACTGGTCGGGATTTATAGAGAGGATGAATGATTCTGAACATATACTAAGATATATTTTGACCAGAAAAAAGTCAAGTCACGTATTATAACACTTCCAATAAGTTCATTGAGTCACAATTCCATATCCTTCCCATGATGAAAAATTAGACGGGAGAATGGAAGAACTGTCATACTTGATAACATGACACAGATCAAAGACAATACAGAACACCTAGTAAGAGACAAAAGGGTACCAGTTCAACCTTGTCAGGTAGCATCCATGTTAGAAATATACATATCAAGATCATGTGTAAACTAATTTCAGTCAATTTTTCACTTGGAACTTCGTTTTACATCATTTATAAATAGAACAGTTCCTTGGTCCCATCTGGTGTACTGTTTCCTAACACATTTATGAGAGTTTCGCAAGTGTGCATTTTTGTTTTTTTAAAACAAGGGCAGGGGAAACCTCACTTTTCTTTCTCAGAGATAAACTTACAATGAAAGATCAATTAATATGTTGTAACTATAAAATTAACCTTCAAACAACAACTTGGTGTCAACATGAAAGTTACCTCCAAATTATCTTCTTATAATGGGATTATCTGAATAGCTGTGTTATGTGTATTAGACCTAATCAAGTTTATTCTTTCTGTGTTTTGATAGCATATTATAAACAACCATGAGTGGTGTTGGGTTGTGGAGTCTGATCGGCACTAGGTGTCGAAGTTGGGTAAAAAGGAATTTAAGTATAATATGCATAACAATGTAACCATGTGATCGTGACTTCTATAACACTTACGTGTCTAAGGTGATACATAAGATTAAGTAAAAACAAATAACAAAAATAAGATAGTCTAAGCCATATCAGGTAAATTTCTTTATTTTCTAGAGCTCCCTACCACTACTTTGATAAGTATCATCTTAAATCCATATCAAGTATGAATAGAAAGAACATAGCAGTTAATGCTAGAATAGAACATAGCTTTTTGCTATTATTGCTCTCACCATTGATATTCCATATTCTTATGGAACCATCTTTGGAAGCTGTGATGACCTGTTCAGAATTTGGGCTAAAGCACAGGCAAGTTACAGCACTCTGTACAATGAAAACCACAATAAGGCCAACAATAAAGTCTAGCATCTATACTTTAAGTACACACATAGCCTTAACTCTTTGTGTAATTGAAAGAAAATGTCCACATCAAAATGAATGTAAGCCCACCGCACCCTCCTCAACAGAATGAACACGCTATTAGGTAAAATTAGCTCTACGATATTGAAAAGAGAAACTTATGCTAATATAAAAAAGCTTGTTCATGAAATAATTGGACGAAACTAATTTCCTTGCATATAAGGTTAACTCTGTTGTCTCCTAATTTTTATTCATTAGCTCAAACTTCACTATTGCTTAAGCTATTTAAAAATGCCCTAAAGAATAGTCTACTCCCTATTGATTCTTCAGATCATCACTTCCATGTAATACTTGCACAAGCAGATATAACTAACCTTGTGACCTTTAAGCTGCATTGCTTTCAGAACTTCCTTAACTGTCCCATCTTTTGAGTAGATGGCCTCCCAAACCTACAGAAAAATGATCTCTACATGAATACTTTCATAACTGAAAAAGTAGAATGATGAATATCAATGAGTCACTGTATAGCCACAAAAATAGTAAGGAAACCTGATCGAAACCAGTTTACCGCTCTAGGTCAACAGCAGAGGCATGGTAAATATTACACAAGTATAAGCAGCTTATTTTCGAAGGGGGTACATAATTGGGTTGAAGAGTTCAGCTTGCATAAAAGTGAACAGCCTACTGAAGCATTAAGCATCACATTGAAATGGTAAACAGCATCACCTTCACATCAGCAGTAAAAGCTGCCGCTGCAATGAAACGCCCATTAGGAGATATTGTTGCCATGTTGTTTTTCAATTGATTTGTATCAACAGTTCCCAATAGTTTTCCACTCTTTCCATGCCAAAGCATGATGTCAGTTCCTGAGAATACAAGAATATAAAAATGGTTTGATAGCTCAATAGCAACCGTGTTAATGCAGAAAGGTGGGATCGGCAAAATTAAAGAATAAGACGATCTTCACTGATGAAACTTTAGCAATCATAAATCCAACACTTGGACTGATAAACCTTTTAATACTCATTGAAAGCTATCAACATCATCAAAACTTACACAACGTCTTTCCTATTCAAAACACTAATAAATGTTCTAGGAAAAGAGAAGTGTTCACCAACACTCTTTCCACACAAAACATGTAAGTTGCCCATTTTTCCGGATGAGGAATGCTGAATAAATCCTTACGTTGAAAATTTAAAACTTTTAAAAAAAATCGTCAAGTTATATATTTTGATGGTTGACTTTAAAAAGTTTGAACTCATATATTTTTCAGTATGTTGTATTTTATTTGGTGAAAAATATATCATAAGATAGTATTATCAACTTACTATCTCATTAACATGATAAGTTTGATGCAAATCAAAGTTATGGGTGTCACTTAAGGCCACCAAGATTGTTAATTTTGACTATTTAAATCAAACTTGGCAATATCTTGGGAATGGAGGGAGTATTTATCATATCTCCAGAAGTACCTTCAGAGCATGAAACAATCACACTGCTTCCATCAGCACTTCCATAACTTGCCTTAGTTCCAACCAAAGTGATGATATTCCTCTGATCATGAACTTTATGATGCGCCCACTTCACTTCCGGAAGAGGAAGCTTGCTTTGCTGCTTAGGATCTGCAGATGTGTTGGGTTTCTCTTCACCATACATGTACAGAGATGAACCATAAAGGACATTTGTCGCAACTACAACTGATGATGCATCATCAGCAAATGATATTCCTGTTGGATGGGCTCCGGCAGGCAAGTTAATTCTTAAGAACCTAGGAAAAATTGATATGTGAGAATTCATCGAATACTTATAGTAGTACACTAGTATGGGATATGGCAAGAAACCTCATACTTAAAACTTTTACTTGAAGCATTGTCCAACTTGAAGACCCTTACAACTCCATCACCACATGCTGTACCAGAAAATATCATGCATCAGTGAACTCATAGTCTAAATATAGAGTTCCATATTTAGTTGAGAAGTATATTAAATAAAGTAAAATCTTCATAATCACACTTCATCTTCTCTTCCATGTCAACAAGCATTATTATAACAAAAAAACGGTCCTCTCGACATGTTCATAGTGAAAAACCAAGTCTTGCATTTGGCCGTCAAAGCAGAGAACAATAAATATCCGTCATTCTCATTTAAATATGATCAAAAGAAGTAGTTAATACTATAATAGGACATGAATGTTACCAGTAGCCAGGCTGCGTGAATCAGATGAAAAACACACTCCTGTGACAGAATCGCCATGACCCTTTAGAGTATTTAAATCCAACGGGTGATGCTTCTTGTTCACATCCTACATTTCCAACATTGGACACACTTACTACAGAAATATCCACAATCCAGTGCAGTTATATATATATATATTAAAAGATACAACTGCATGCATCTACATAAAAGCACAATACACTACATTTGGTGAAGACCGTGAAGTAAACAAAATTTGAGTCAATGTTCTCTAAAGATTGCAAAGGTGAGACCATTTACTCTTCTAAACATTAGATTGCTGAGCAAAATGTCACTGAAGGAGAAGTAACCTTACACTCACATTAGGTCACCTCCTCTTCTGAATGATCAATTAAATGCAAATTAGCACCACAGACAATGGGATCACAAAGATGGAATGTTACTTATACTAACATCAACCAGTTTAACTAAAAATATTGGGATAAAATTTCGATGATTGTATTAAAAGACTTTCATTTCATCTCTACTCTGGCCCTTTAGTATATTCCAATGGTTGACACGCTATGTGTGAAGTAGTACATAATATTTCCACTTCATGCTCGGGCCAATTCAGAAACAGCTTCCCTGTTATCACAGGAGTAAGGTGCATCCACTTCATGCTCGGGCCAATTCAGAAACAGCTTCCCTGTTATCACAGGAGTAAGGTGCATGATATGTACCCAAAGTTTTAAAGAGTAACTGAGGCATCCTAAATGAAATTATCACTATCACCAATTCACCATATCTACAATTAACACACCTCAGAAATTAAAATGTAGATACTAAAACCACCTCCAACTAGAACGTAAGTGAATGTTTATCAACACATTGCTACTTACGTAGTTCCGTATACTATCATATATTAATTGAGAACCGAACTGTGTAGTAGAAAATAATGAAAATGTTAATTGGCATTCAAATCAATAAATATTAACAACTGTAGCTAGTCAAACGTAACTAATAAAATTTCCATTTGTGGATCACATCATATCAAATAAACAAATTATATTTCTTCTAATTACTAGCTACAGAAGCTCAATTGCTTCATTGTGAAATCAATCGTGAAAATTAACAAACTTTGTAGCCTTAATCAATATACACAGCTACGGTTTTAATAAATGAATAAAATATCACGACAATAGTAAATTACATAAAAATCTAAAACGTGATGAATCAAAATTGAAAATTGGACAATCATTTTGGGATATGAAGAATGACCTTATCGGAGGCGTGAGAAAGATGTGGTTTGGAGTGAGATTTCTTGGAGTTGTGTGAAGGTCTGGAGGAGGTCTGCTTGTGAGTGTTGGGAGGTTGCGTAGTAGTAGAGATCGATTCGATTTCGGTTTTGCGCTTACGAAAATAACTTCCCAGCACTCCGAATGCGATGATAGCTCCTAATATTATAGATAATGCTATAATCGGAAGAATAACACCATCCATTTCAGTTTACCAAGATTCAAATGTGAGGGTTCTTTCTTTTTTACAAGTTCTCGAATGTGTTTATTTATTTTGAGGATGATCAGAGTTTAGCAGATTGTATTGGTTAGTTGGATCTGGATTTCATTCTTGAGATCAGAGCTGGTCAGCTGGGTTTGTAATAGTGGGCTTGTTATAATAAATGAACGGGGCCTTTGCAAACATCAATCTAAAATCGATGGCTCAATCATCTAGTAATATCTGATGAATCTGGTTAAATGATCATAATGATGTTTTTTTAAATTTAAAAAAATAAAATGCCCAAACTACTAACACAGCTGGTGATGGCAATCGGATAATCGTTACCTGCTCGTTTTTATTGAGCGATACTCGAGTAAATTTATTTACTCGATAGCTTATCGGGTAAATCCGGATCCGCTCGACTACCCGCTCGTTTGTTTTATATATTTTAAACATATTTAATTTCAAATGACAAATATAAAATTATATTAGAAATAACTTTTAGATTTACATTTCAACAATTAAATATCGTTGAGGGGAACCCTAAAATAAAAAATTTAAATAAAAATTTGGGGACCCGGAACCCGCTCGACGCCCGACTAAAAAGACCCGACTCGATATCTGGTTGTGTCCTTATTGAGTGATACGAGAGTAATACGACGGCTTCCCGATTCGGTAAAATTAAAACCCGACCAGACAACCCATTATCCGCTCAAATTCGCCTCGTTAGCAGCGCTACATTATTTGGATTTTGGAGCACAAAACGGGTATATATAATTCCAAGACCCTACTTTCCAAGGCCCCAACCGAACCAATGAATTCAAGGTTGGAATGAATATCCAACCTTAGATTCACTGGTTCGCTATATAATAATGAAAAATTGAATTGTTGTTTAGAACCGAACCAATGAATCTGAGGTTGAGTATTCATTCCAACCTTGAATTCATTGGTTCGGTTGGGGCCTTGGAAAGTAGGGCATTGGAATTAGTTTTTACCGCACAAAACACAGCATAAGTAGAGAAAAAAGAAAGTAGGGGAAGCGAGACAGAAGAAGATGAGCGAGCGAACAGTACCCAGAAGAGAAAGCCCTTGGGGTTTACCTGAGGGCGATCACAGGCAACCTAAACCCCACCGATGCAACGATCGCGCTGAAGATGTCATCTATGTAAAATGCCCCTATCTTAAATGCCCTTTTTATTTACTTGTTTATTACTTCATTATTACCAATTTTATGCTAATTTAATAGGAAATGCTAGACATAGTGAACATTACTCCATTTAAGATAAGATCAATTTAATCATGCGTGCTTCATAGTTTAATTATCTCATGTAGCTTGTTAATTGGCCGCTTGATTCAATGTTGTTAATAATTAGGCAATTTTATTGCGGAGGTAGATTGTTGGTGGTATTGGTAGTGTTAAGTTTGAACATTCAAAATTAAACTGGAAAATCTCTTTGGGATGGAGGAAGTAGTATAAATTGCTCACCTTTTTAGCAATTGCAAAAATCGAACAAATTGATGAAAGTTCAGCTAGGTTACAACACATTTATAATTGGCCTTCAGCAAATGTTTAAATATTTGATAATGGAGGAGATCATTATCGTCCCTGGATTAGATGTTTGTCCTCTTACCTTCCTTGAGTCGAGGTAAATCGTAGTTTCAGAAACGAAGGGAAATGGACTCAAAATGAGAATGTAAGATATAGAAGACGGAATATAACTTATCGGCCCTCTTTTTATTCCCGCTTTTTTTGTGAAATGATGCATTACCAGTTTGAACGATGTAGTTTCTGGGTCTCAAAAAAATGACCAGTTGTATCCTTGTTCATAATCTTGAGCAGTTAAGGAAGCAGTAATAACAATTATTGGCTTCAAATATGAAAAGGGATAGCTAACACCATTGTTCGGCAACAGATCATGGACTGAGATTGTATAGTCTAATGCAAAGAAGTCAAAATTCTTAGGCCCATAGGTTACAAGTAAATTGTAAAAGGATGCCGGAATTATTTTCCCTATATGCATGTCGTATCACCACCTTAAATTTGATTTTAATATAATAGTAATACATAATGAATATATGGAAGAGTTATGATGCTTGTTTTCCTATTAAAACCATTTACTTATCGAAATGATTTTGATACATAAGAGTCAGAGTGACTAGTCATATATAAACATCTCAACTTCATGAGCTTATAAAATGTAAGAACTATTGCGAACTATTAAATGGTAACTTCCTTGTATATATGTTGATGAGATTTATTGTGCTTCTATTATCTCCAGAATTCATTTGTCAAATGAGGTTGAGAGAGCTGCTCCTTTCTGTTCTATTTGTCTATGTAAAGATGTTAATAGGCACATGAGAACATCGAATGACCTAGTGGTTAGGAGGTTTTCCAGTGGCTTAGAGGTCCTGGGTTCGATTCTCCAGTAACCTGTGGGTGGGTTTAAAAAAAAAAAATGATGTTAATAGGCACATGTAACTGCAAACATGATTGAAGAGCATATCCGACTATTTTGGTTGCTTTGTTGGTAAACCTAGTCATGTTGATATTCACTTGTTTGATTAACATTATGATCTCATTCTTCTTAAATTATTTTTAGATGGTGTACTGAATTACACTATTACATCTTTGTCACCACACTGCAAATGGTGCCAGGATCTTGTCCTCGATCTATAGAAACTAGAGATGCAATTTTAAATCTCCATTGTTCCCCAGCTGTTGGCAGTATTACACTGCCTCCACTTCTTATATATTGTTAAGTAGTAGATAGTTCTTGCACTACTTCTTGAGTCAATTTAGAAATAGTCTGTTATCGCATGGGGCAAGGCGGCATACAATCTGAATGCCCTTTTCCTGCTTATGCCAGAGTCTCCTTAGAGGCAATGGGGAATGTTATTGTTTGTATGTTTGTGTGATAGTTTTGTGTAATATGCCAACTTTGTTGTGTTGCTTATCTGCCCCGTTTTCCCCTCTTAGGCGATCCGTGAGAGCCTTGTTACAGGTATTAGTATCTTCTAATATGCCAAGTTTCTTGTGTTGCTTTTTCAATGCAGGCATGTTTTGAGGGCAATCCATTTAAAACAGTTCCAGGCCCTTTCAAGCTTTTCTATCAGTGCATGCGTTCTGCACCAGGGTATTAATGATCCTTTTAATGCTAATCCATTTTTATTTTTGTCAAGCCTCTACCCTACCCGAAAAAAAGTTTCCGCTATTGATGTAGCTTCTTGTCTGCTTACTAATGACAGGACGCTTCCTCCGCATAATTGTTATCCAATTGTGGGAATAGTTTTTTCTCTTGGAAATAATATCGTAGGAGTCAGTGTTTTGTTGAAAATCTGTCCTTTTTTGTCTAGTGATACTTTCTTGTTTCGTAAGATAGAGCAGGTGCAGAACTTAATGATATGATTGTTGTGCAGGGAAGAGCCTACTGCTCCTTTTTATTACCTTGACCTTGAACCGCCCAAGAGAGAAATCAAACTCGAGTGAGATCACGAAAGCTATGGCTATTGAAGCACTTCTCTTGACTTTAGTGTGCTCGTCCTTCATAGTAAAATGTTCATATCGAACTTCTCTTCATGTGTGGTTGCCTCGTCACCCTAAGAAATCAAATGTACGAAAGTCCCAGTTCCTTTTAGTTTAATTTCCAGGAAGTGACTTCAAAACATTACAAAGGCCATCAGCTGTGCAACTGATTCAATAAATTTTGCTACAAATCTTTGTTCTCTATGCTGATTATATTTTGTTTCCTTTATGAATTATGTTCTCTTTTCTTGATTGACTTAGAAAATTTGATCCCTGTGTAAACAATGTGAAAGTCAAAATTTATCCACCTTGTCGAAGTTTACTGAAGTATAAAACTCAAAATACATTCAAAATAGTCTCGATCGATGCTTAAATGCTGAAGTATATTGAAGTTTAGTAATTATCGAATTTAGAGTAAATATACACCTTATAGATTTGATCAATTGACGAAAACATGCCAGATTCACATAAGATATATATTGATACTTAAATAAACAGAGATAGGGGTGTGTACGGTTCAGTTAGATTTTAAGCCAAAATAAAAATCGAATCTATTTTGTAGGTTCTCTCGAAGCAAGAACCTTTGGTTTGGTTTCATTCGGTTTCAATCTCTTCGTTTCAAATCGATTTCGGTTTTGAGTTATTTTTTGAGTCTATCATTTTTTAGCTAACATGATTATTTTTTTACTTATGTTTAGATTTGAATGATGTTGTTGTTGTCAAAATTAAATTTTATTACTATATCTAATACATAAGTTCAATAAACTTCTTTTAAAATTAATTATGCAAATTGCAGACACATGTCATTACTATATAATTTATTTTTATGTATCTTTGCATTATTTAATTACTAGCTTTAAAAAGATTTACATCTTATATCAATAATAAACAAACTTAAAATCGCTCAACCATTATTGTCTATAAAATCTACTTTTTTGAAAAAACATCAGCCATCGATTCTCAAAGGATGAACTATAATTAGTTTAGTTTCAACCAATTCCAAAAATTTTGATTATTTTTGGCTGGGCTCGGTTTTAACTTTCGTCCACACCCTATAATCCTATATGTAGATGTAAAGTTACTTTAATCCCAAGTGATCATCTTTTATTTGACTATGTATAAAGATGTTAAAGCTTGTAACTTTTAACTAATACTCCCTCCGTCCCTAAATAATTGGTACATTTTGAATTTTCATGGTTAACAAAATACGATTTCAAACATAAATATTTCATATTCTACATATGAAAAGATTATAAAAAGTTGATAATTAAAAAATATATATTGAGATGAATCTAACAAGATATCATATGGCTATATTATTTCTTATTGGTTAATGAAAATTATTGATCAAAGTTTTTTAAATTTGACCATATAAAGTCAAAATGTACCAATCATTTAGGGACGGAGGAATTATTTAGTAAATGATTATCCCTTTGGACCCCAAGCATTTTCTTTTGGCCTGTGACCACTACAGTAGTCCCAAAAACTTGAAAAAAACAAACTTTTTGTGACTTGAAAATGGTCTTCAGTGCACTCTTGACGTCCTTTAGCTGTTAGATCATTTCTGGTTATGGAATACTTCATACAAAAATGTCACATGTGAGGATGGGATAGCAACATATTGGATGCAAGCTTGAAATGCATCCTGTTCATCCATTTGCATGAGTCCATTTTTATCAACAGTCATTTTCATCAATGACAACACTAAGAAAGGACCATTTGCTTTAATTCGTTCAAGACAAAAGTTTGGTGATTTTAAACTTGTTTGTCATGACCTTGTAATTGTAACTGTGTGGGAGAGCCTATTTCTGGCCGAATTCGGCTTAAATCTCTAGACAATGGGATAAAGGGACATTACAATATTGTCGTCAACTAATAGTTTATTGGCACTGCGAGACAATGAACCCCACCGGGAAGTAGAATGGTAGATTAAATATGCTAGTGTAACTAGTTGATTACGTAATTCTGCTGATTAGTGGAAATCCGCCATTAGTTTCCACTCACATTTATATAAAGAGCACTAGAAGTAGACACAGTTTGGCCATCAATGTTAGACAATCCTCAAGAGGAGGAATAGCAATAATAATTTAAGCAAGAGTTCATCTTTCACTCTTTAAACCTACAATGAACACAGATGGAGCGGCACAAGTACTCAAGTAAATTAAATGCCCTAGGCTAATGAATCTAATGTCACTAGCAAATATGAGGGAGAGGTACTTATGACCTAAAATTAACATTCACAGGCGTTATCCTGGAGGCACTCGGATAGATTAGCCGCCTCATGATGCCAGGAAACAGTTAGCATCCGATTGGTCATACCTAAGAGTCATCTTCAGTCTTGAGAGTAGTTAGACGCCAATATCATGATCCGCGAGTAATGGCATTAAGCTCTTGCATTACAATTTCCATTGTTGGTCTCTGGTCAGGAAGTTCATGTGTGCATAACGAAGCAAGCTTTCCTAGTTTAGCTGCCTCAAATGCTGAAAACTTTCCTCCAAGGTTTGTATCTACAAAGTCTTCTGGTCGGCCAAGTTCAGCACCGTGACGATGTAGCTGGGTAACCTTCCGTTTTCCAGATACAATTTGAAGAATGATCTTGCCAAATGCATAAATGTCACTCTTTTCAGTGAAGCGACCAGTAGTGGTGTACTCAGGAGCCAAGTACCCCATAGCAGCACTACTCTTGAGTCTCGAGAAAACAATGTCATCTGCTAACAGCTTATGCACCCCTGAACCTGCTAGAAGTGGCTTGTCGCGTTGGTCAATGAGCACCTTCTCAGCTGATATATTCTGGTGAACTAGGGCCTTTTTGCTTCCCTTATTTCCATGCAAGTAATCAACACCTGGTGAGGAAAAAATATTGGATGAGTATTTTAAACATGTCTTTTTTTCCGTTAAATAACAAGATATTGCTATAACATGCTTAGTGATCGCCCGAAAGGGCATTGTGCGTAACAATCTAGTAAAGGCTTCTTCCCTTTCTTGTTGCTCAATCTTCTTATAGATTTCTCGCTACAATAATTTGAAACAGATGCAAGAGTAAGGTGAAAATTTATTCAAAGAGTACACACACTGACCTTTAGCTATCCCTATAATTAGAGAGACCCTAAGAGGCCACTGGAGGATTTTTCCTTTCCCATCTGTCACATCAAGATATTGCAGTAGATTTCCGTTTGGCACATAGTCATAGATGAGAAAGCATTCCCCTCTACCTTTTGAACAGCAGAAGCCTCTCAGCTTTAAAATATTTTCATGCTTCAGTGATGTCAGGACTTTTAATCCTTTCAGGAACTCAGACTCATCAGACTTGCAACTAATCTTGGAGATACACTTAACAGCGACAGCTGAACCGTCCCTCAACATCCCTTTGTAAATAGCAGAGAAGCTACTCTTCCCTAACAGATTTTGCTCAGAAAAATATTGAGTTGCGGATTCAACCTCCTCAAGATTAAACATCAAGCTCTCGAATACCTCCTGAGAGAAACCACTACTGCTTTGACCTTTAGCTAAAGGATCCCATCCTTGGGAGTACTCCAGACTAATAAGGGGAGATGCACTTCTTCTGCGAGCCTCCTTAACCTGGTCAGTACTGAGACGGCTGTCTGAAGCATCATAAGCACTTCCAATTTTCTGTTTTCGGCGTCTATACCATGAAAATGAAAACAGACCAGTAACAGCGAAGACACATACTATGCCAATAACAACAAGAATACAGGCAGTGCGGGACTTCCTAGAGTGATTAACATCATGTGGTTGAATATTAGCAGATTCTGGGATATCTTTAGTGGGAAGATGATCTGAACCAGGTGAAAAAGGTTCTGGTTTGGTTGGGTTAAGTGCAGAAGAACTACAAATAGTCAATGCAACGAAACCAACTCCACACAATCCAGGATTGTTTGCATACTGAAATCCTTCCCTTAGCTTCTTCAAAGCTGAAATATTGAGCATCAAGAAGTCAATACTAAGAATTCTCAGAGCAACCACCATTTCATACTTCTTAGAATATAAGGATTATAATGCACTAATTATACATGAAGGAGATAATAACAACAAATACCTATGGGAACGTTGCCGGATAAAGTATTGTTTCTGATATCTAAGACTTCAAGTAGCGGTGGATCAGCCAATTTTACTGGAATAGAACCAAAAAGGTGATTAAAGCTCAAATCCAACCTTTTTAGCATCTTCAAGTCACCCAAATTTGCAGGTATTGCTCCAGTCAACTCATTGTCTTGTAGAGCAAGGACATTGAGTTTCTTCAGTAAACCAATCTGAGCAGGAATGCTCTCAGTCAACTTGTTATAACAGAGTTGCAAAACTGCAAACAAATTAAAGATTGTAACAGTGTTCTTTTCAATGTCAATTATCTTTAAGAAAACAATAATAAATTCAAACCCGGCAATCAAATTAAATATCGAAATGAGTTGGTGAAACTGCACCTTTTCTCCATTTCAAGGAAGAGGGTAGGGCCTTCGGGGTAATTTTTTATAAAATTTAATAATTCGGCCCGTTGGCATTGCAAAGACTTGAACCCCAGACGGCCATACCTTTTCTTCCCGACCCGTGGCCACTTTAGTGGTTCGAGGGGGTAAAATTAGACAAACCATCCATTAAGATCAGCAAGTTTCCACTGTCCTTTTAAATTTTTCTTTTATACAATTGTTTAAATTTTACATTTTTTTGTATCTCATCCCTAAAAACACTGTTTTAGTCCCTACAAATTGAACTATAAGTATACATTCTCACCCTTACTATAAGCTTAGATTTTTGAAAGCTAGCATCATTGCATATTTTCAGTTAGCTAAAATCCATCTAAATCAACTCATTTGAAGTTATAAATTGTTGTTTATGCTATTCATTAAACATCAAGAGTAAGCAGATCTGAAAGCAAAAATGATAATCTCAAGAAAAATACTAAAGATTGCATTTTTACCAAGAGGAATTCAAAACAAAAAACAAACAAAAATACCCACCTTGAAGATTAGACATTTTGCCAATGTCAGAAGGTATACCACCCGAGAGATTATTTACATTGAGGTACAACTCAGAGAGCTGAGTCAAGTTAGACATCTCCTTAGGTACACCTCCCTGAAGCTGATTAAAGTGGAGGTACAACCCAGACAAGCTAGTGAGCAGACCAAGCTCAGGTGGTAATTTACCCTTTAACCCTTTTCCTTGCAAGGAAATGTTGACCACTTGACCAAGCTCATTACAAGCAATGCCCTCAAAGGATTCAATGCATGGTTGAGTTGCATTTGGTGACCATGAAGAAAGCACTTGATTTTGAGGGTCCAATGAGGCCTTAATTGCCATCAAAATGGAGAGTGTGGTTGAGCTAGATGTAATAAATGATGGGCATGTTAAGATTAGTGTGAAGA
Source organism: Echium plantagineum (assembly GCA_003412495.2). Classification (NCBI taxonomy): domain Eukaryota; kingdom Viridiplantae; phylum Streptophyta; class Magnoliopsida; order Boraginales; family Boraginaceae; genus Echium; species Echium plantagineum. The sequence goes on along the minus strand of CM016561.1, from coordinate 14,561,564 downwards.
AAATGAGGAGAGAAATGTAATTCATGGTTGGTTTGGGAGAAAATGGTAGTGAGGGGAATTTGTAAGAAAGTTGTGTGTTTAGATGTTTCAAAATGGATGTTTGTTTGGTAAGAAGAAAGGGTGTTTTTTTTTATGCGATTGGTTTTTTTTTTTAGTTTGTGGGAAGAGTGAGATTTCGAATCTTGGCAACTGGCAATATTGGTAACCGGTTCTAGCTCACATGAAAAAGGCAAGACTTTTCAGGGTACCTTTCATTATTTTTTAGGACACTTCTTGGCTTTATACAAGGGTAACAATGGAAAAGAAATCTACTCACTTTGGTCTAGATTGAACTTTGTACAAATAATTTGTTATGTTTGTCATCTGATGTGACTAACTTTTGCATATTTTGGGAGATAAATTTACTTTAACAAAAAAATCTTAGTTCTAGCAAAAACAAAAATCATGGAAAAGAGGGAGTCTGTTTTATTGAATTTGTTGTAACTTCCACTCACAAATTTTCGAATAGTTATTAATTTTTTAAGATCTTATTTTATTTTTATGTGTACATTTATCCACTAAGATTTTTTTATATAGATAATGCATGTCGTAATTTATCTAAAAGAATTTATTACATCTTGTCCTGCCTTAAGAATGTACTAAGATGTCTGGGATATAGCTCAATTGGTAAAAAAAGTCATAGTCCCTTGAAAATGAGATACAAATCTCGCGATTTAGTTCATCCGTGTACTCTAACTCTTCAAGATAGAGATGCGTAGAGCATTAATATGACAATTTCACACTTTTCACAATGCACAAAATTTTCAACAAATATTAAATACCTACTAAATTTGAGAAATAATAATAAGCTGAGTTTTGTAAATTGCATGACTAAAAATTTTGAATTTGACATTACTTGGAAGTAACGATAACCTATAACATGTCGGATGAACTACGGAATACGCAGTACTATTATTGTAGTAAGAATTTTGAAATAAATAGAGCATATCTACTTTGTACTAGACATTAAATGCTACAGTAGTTTGTAGTTGAATTTAAAATTGAGGCGAGTTAAATGCCCATCTAATAATTCAAGAACAAATGTTCCCTACTTCTGCTTTCGGACCATACCAACATTTCAATATTCGTACCAAAGGCTGTAACGGATTACACTGCTGCCTTATCAGCTCCAATAATATAAGTGTTGAGTTTAAAATTGATTCAATAGTACTCTAATACTCCCTATTTAGATTAGATTTGATTTGACATTTACTACATTTTATATTCGAATTCGAATTATGTTCGTTATGTTTCAAAGTAGGGGAGTATTTTGTAAAATGTTATTTTTTCACAATAGTTGACTGTTTAAGAAATTCAATGTATCGTTGAAATCATATTTTCATTTTTAACCTAATAATTATTTTTGCTTTATGTTACTTTCCATTTTGAGAGTATTATGTAGAGTATATTAATGAATTTTCTTATCCTCATAATAAAATATTTTTGACTAAGTAATCATCTATTTTGAAACAAAACTAATATATTTTTATACATCTTAATTTTGAAAATTTCTAACTAGACATTCTTGATGGTATATAGGGAGTATAAATTGACTAGATACTCAATGTGTTCAACTAATGAAATATTAAAATTGATCCAGTGAATTGTTTTGTTATTCATCAAAAAATTGATCCATAAAGTGTAATGTACATAATTTTTTTATATTACCCTTAAATGTACTTGTTAAAATGAAGTTCGGGTGTCAAAAATACACTCAAGGTGTCTATTTAAAATGTTAATAGTTCATGTGGCTATATTAAAGTTCAAGTTCTTAGATGAGAAAATGCCTGATAAAAATAGAAGGCGATGATCACCTAGTATATTTTATCTTACGCTTATTTTTCGCTTACTCATATTATTTTAAATGTTCTCATTCGTTCATTTATAAATAAAAAAAGAATACAAAAAATTGATTATTGTGGGTAAATATATATTTTCATAATTAATAAAAACTAAAAAAGAATACAAAAAATTGATTCCGGGAAGAAAGCAAGTGCATATCATGTGACAAAACTAGTAAAGTAATTGACGACACAATGAACGAATAATAACTTTTAAGATATGGATGAACGAAAGAGATTCAGGGTGAGACATACGTAATGATCCTTGACTTGTCTCAAAATAGAAGAAAAATGACTTATATTAGGATATAGGAATAGTATAGGAACATTTAAAACTAAACCAACTTTTATATTTCGTAACTTTTCACCAAATTAATGATCATTTAAATGAGTTAATCTAAGGATCTAGTGAAAAAAGACTCTTCTTATCCACTAGAAGGCTATGGATTCGAAATTATTTCATTGCCACACATCGAAAAGAAAAAAGAAAAGGCCAAACGGGATCATACTCAAGTTTCCATGATCCTAGATTCCTTGTCACAAACCAGAAAATACAAAGAATTCCAGAACACAATAGAGAGAGTAGATAGATGCAAGGTAAGTAATAATTTGAGGCATTTATGTTGAGTTATAATTAGGAGAAACAGAAGCAGTGATGATAATATCCCACTAGCTTGCTTCATGTCTGCAAGCCACGAACAACAGGATTATTAGTGAGTGCGCCTGTGGACTGTGGTTAATGGGTGGAGATGATGATTGAAATATTTGAATTTTGTTGAATAGTATGCTTTGAATCATTAGTCTTCAACATATTGTTTGTCTACTTATATTACATGTATGTTCCTTTCTCATTTTTCAGGCTTTCACAAACTTTCCAAATGACCATTTACCAACTTTTACTGTGCTTGAGCTCCTTTCTGGCATTTTTTCTGTTGAGAGATCTGCATTTACCAATTCATGATTCTGCTCTCGTTATTAAACTTTCATACTTGAATCTCTTCACAACTTCGGATACGTATTGATCGAGTACACTTACTTGAATCGATCGAGTACACTTACTTGAAGATCTTTAGTAGATTTGATTTCACTTTCGAACTACACAATATTTTGACTCTATGGTTGAAGCGTTTCACAGATTCGCACATATGTCACGCACATGACCTACTTGAACATCTTTAGTAGTTTCGACTAGAACCTCTTGAACTAAATAATGCTTTGACTTTGAAAGTGAAGTCAAATCTACTAAAGATGTTCAAGTAAGTGTACTCACTATGTCACGCGTACCTAATTGAACATCTTAGTAGCTTCGATTAGAACCTTAAACTAAATAACGCTTTGACTTTGAAAGTGAAGTCAAATCTACCAAAGATCTTCAAGTAAGTGTACTTGCTATGTCACACACACCTATTTGAACATCTTTAGCACTTCGACTAGAACCTTGAACTAAATAATACTCTAACTTCTCCGTTAACTTCATACACTGCTTTGGATTTAATGAACATTGCCAACTCTTAAGCAATAACTTAAATCAAATGTTATATTGACAACAATGTGATTTGTTTCTACAGAGCTCCAGATTTGAATATCCTAAAGTTAAGTGTATGTTGTCAATCAAAATTCTTTGTAGTTTATTCTCATAATTAGAATAACAATTATGTAAATGACAATGATGGTAATATACAAAAATAACCTGAGAAGGAGCTTAAAACAATAAAATTCTTATTCATATTTCACTATTAGTATCATATTTAAACAAAGACAAACACTTTGATACATCAACCATTGTGTATATATATTAAAGCACAATTATTGCTTGTTAATTTCAAGTGTTTAATATTAGTATTTGATATTTATTGAGTAACTTTATTTATAACATGATGATACATTTAGGCAGGAGAAGGAGAATGAGCCCCTGCACATTTCGGCTTGTCATGACCATGCTTTTTGTTTAGCTTGTGTTTAATCTTTTTTGTTGGGGCTGGAGTAGGTGCAATAATTTTCCTATTCTTGCCCTTACCCTTTCTTGACTGGGATGGAGAGGGGGATGTCGGCTTCTTCTGGGCTCCGTTCTTGCCTGACGGGACTGGAGCAGGAGCAGCAATAGGAACACCAATTCGAGGAACAACCACGTCGCTTGGGGAAGGGGAAGGAGTCTGGTCATTACTAACAAGTGGAGAAGGGGCAAGATCACTGGTAACAGGGGCTGAGACCGGGGCAATTGAACCCTCAATCGGGGCAGGGGATGCGATAGGGGGAAATCCCGGGGGAGCTCCAATCACACAGAATCCCTCAGTGGTGTACCTGGTCTCACAATAACCTTGGCAGCAAGTCACATTATATACACATGTCTGTCCAGTGTATAACGGAATGCAAGGTTTGGGTGGTAATGGACCTAGAATACAACATTTAACAACTTTAACTACATTTTCAATGCATAAAAGTGATTATATATGGAGTTGTTGAATACAAACCATAAGGGCGAGGAGCGCATCCGCCAGAAAAAGGATAATACGAGAGTTTCCAATCACAATAGCCTGTGCAACATTCTTCATCGAGTATGCAGTCTTGACCATCCTCGATACAATCTGCATTTACCCTACATTCTGCAACTCAACAATTTTTACTTTATATTAATGATTTGAACAAATATAATACTCCTAGTAATACTTGGTGAAATATACATGGAAATGACTTGTTTTTATTATAGTCCTGATGAAATTATATCGTACATTTAATAAGTAGAGTGTAAATATAATCAATTATTTCTGAAATTAAAGACGAGTTACCTGAATTCGCCAGAAGCAAAACAACCAACAATAAGAATACAAATTTATACATATTTGAGTACATAATGAGCTGATACTTCTCCTATATCAAGTGTATATATATATACTTAAAAGGAAATAAAAATGGGGTTGTATTTGTAAGTGGACATATATAACTTAGGATTTACTAGTATATGCTCACTTTTTAGAATCAAGTTGTGTATTAAATATTGAAAGAATGATGAAGTTAAAGGTTTTGAGATCATGTTGATGCATACCTTATGATGAGGCGATTGCAATGCCTTGGGTTTTCTCAGGAGTGAATATTTGGCAACAATAATATCAAGCTATTGGTGTCTGGGGAGCAACACATTCACATTAATTTGAGTACACAGCAAAAATAGACATCAAGTGGACATTTAATACATATATATTTCCATTATATCCATGCATCTAAAAACGGATAATTTATCAAGTCAATCACGTTGACATCTAATTTGGAGTCAGCCCATTCCCACTGGGCATCTTTTATAAATGTCATTTAATTAGCAGCAGTAACTCAGCGATTATATCTCAATCAGATGGACGCAAGATGCCTTTAGACTATTCACATAACATAACGTATCCAGATGAATATTTTAGAAAAGCAAATAGGAGTATATTCTATCATGTCAGATTAATTAATATGTCCTCCCGGGTCAATATATAAGATTTTGGGTTACTCCCTCTATCGTCAATTAGTTTTAGAGTGGAACCCATAAACTCTTAATATGGTAGATAGAGCCAACCCCAAGTTAATGAGACACGTATAACATCGTCGATGTTGTTCCGGCAAATAATACCGGCGAAGAAAATTTCGTCGATGATTGGGTTACACGTGAGGGAAAGTGTTAAGATGCGCATCCCACATCGGAAATTGATGTTTTCCCGGTTAATATATAAGATCTTGGGCTACTTCATTTATCGTCAATTAGTTTTAGAGTGAACCCTATAGACTCTTAACCGTATCCAGATGAATATTTTAAAAAAACAAGTATATTTTGTCATGTCAGATTGACAATCATATACTCCCTCCATCCCTAAATGATTGTCACATTTTGACTTTTGATGGCGGTCAACAAAATACGATTTAAAACGTAAATATCTATTATTTTACATGCGAAAAGATTATGATAAGTTGATATTTCAAAAATATATATTGAGACGAATTTAACAAGGTTCCACAAGGCTATATTATTTCTTATCGTTTATGAGAATTCATGATCAAATTTTATTATGTTTAACTAACAAAAGTCAAAATGTGATAATCTTTTAGGAACAGAGATAGTAACATATAATTCAATTATCTCTACCCATCATTATAAGTTGTCACTACACTTCAGTTAATCATTAATCATTATTAGTATAAAAAAAATTGGGGAAACTATTCTCCCCTTTGTTGTGAATAATCTTACACATCTAAGATTAAATTTGACAGCTTTGCTAGTAAGGTGGTAAAAGACGAGCTGTATAAGTACAACTAATGAGGATTGACTACTGAACAATTCTGGCCACGTATTCAAGTGTTTAATTGCTCCAGTAATATGAAACATGGTCCTATTTCTCGAAGTTTATTTTTACCCAGATTTGCCGTAGGTACAGGGCCGAGAGCAAGGGGTGGGGCATTCGCTTCCTAGGATTTTTGGTATCGTTATATCAGTGGTGGACCTATTAAGGTTTATCGTTGTTTAACATGTACTTTTTAATGTAAAAATTAGCATTTAAAATTATATTTGAATATATTTAAGTGTTTTGTATATATACTTTGAAAATTATGACAATTTCGAAGAGACACAATTTCGAATAGACACTTTCATACGCTTAGATCTGCCACTACGTTATATACTATTGTATAATTTTTTAAATTTCTATGATATTTATAACAAAAAGTGTAAGTAAATTAAGTGAAAGTATAACTTCGTTCATTAGATCCTTGTAAGCATAAAACTATTATATTAGGATCGTTACACTCTAAATTATATACACTATAATCGATAATGATACAAGGGCATACCTTGATCTATGATGAGAGTTTGATGAAATCACTTAGCTAAGCCCTTCCTTTTCTCTCCTCTCCTCTATAATATTTTATTTTGTCTTTTAGATGGTGATTCACATACATATGGATGACCCCTTTATATAGTGTTCAAAAACAATCCAAAGGTCAAGACCAATCCAAAGGTCTATCACACTAATTGCCATCCATAATATCTATATTCATGAGGGAGTTGAGAGGGTTAGAAGTTAAACCCAATACTAATTCTATAATTAAATATTTAATTAACCATCAAATTAAATCTCTTAATAGAATTAGTCTTTTATAATATATGGACCATATTATATTATAGTAATAATCTAACAATCTCCCACTTGGTCCATATAATAATTTGATGATTCAAAATAACTTTAAATGTGCACCTTTCAATGAATCAACAATTACGAATTCTATAATATGAAATAAACTAACAGGATCATGGCGGTCGCAGGTCATTCAAACGACATGATTCCTTCCATGTATCACAAGTCAATTTAATTCAAAATACTTTTATTGTGAAGAACTTTAAGTCACAACTTTCATGGAGATCACTATGTTGTCTCACTATAATAATGCATATACGTAACCATAATACGGACAACAATTTTATTAAGAAAAAACATGGCTTTTATTGAATTCACAAGGGTCAATTTTTAGTTGAGCAAAAACCATTCATACATATGTATAATATTCATTTCCGGTTAACAAGGTTTTTCTATAATACCCATCCTTTCTACATGGCCAATGTAAGTCATGGATGGTAATCCTTTAGTTAACGGAATCCGATACCATTAAGTTTATACAAATATGCTCAATAGACACCTTCTGTTTTTGCATTTCTTCTTTGACAGATAGGTACTTAATATCCATATGTTTTGTACCTTTTGAGTACCTATCATATTTACAGAAGAAGACAGTAGCGGAATTATCACAATAAATTCTTAACGGCTTGGCTATACGGTCGATAATTCCAAGTCTTAAGATAAAGTTCCGCAACCATGGAGCATGAATTGTTGCCTCAAAGCATGCAACAAATTCGGCCTCCATTATGAAAGTAGCAATGACAGACTACTTCCCATTTTCCATGATATAGCTCCCCAACTATTAGGAATGTCTACCCAAATGTAGACTTTCTTGAGTCCATAGTCTGAATCTGTATAACCAATCGTCTCAAGGCTATCCGACCTTTTATAAGTAAGCATGTAGTCCTTGGTGCCTTGTAAATATCTAAGGACTTTCTTTGCAGCCTTCCAGTGGTCCATTCCAGGATTACTTTGATATCGTCCAAGCATACCAACAACATAACTGATATGTGGACGAGTATATGTCTGAGCATACATCAGACTCCCAACCACTGGTGCATAGGGAATATCTTCTATCTCTTTTCGTTCCAAATTACTTTTAGGACATCGGAACAAACCGGACTTGTCCCCTTTCTGAATGGGAAAAATTCAGAAAGCACTTTTCCAATCTAAACTTTTCCAAACTTTTATTGATGTAAACTTTCTGTGATAGGCCTAATATTCCTTGGGATCTGTTACAGAATACTTCGATGCCAATCACATATGATGCTTCACTCATGTATTTCATATGGAAATTATTAAAGGGATTTCTTTACGTCATGTAACAAACCAAGATCATTAGCAGCAAGGAGAATGTCATCAACATATGAGACTAAAATGATAAGCTTACTCCCACTAACCTTCATGAAGATACACATGTCGAAGGTGTTTTTTTCAAACCCATATGATGTGATGGTATTTTTAACTTTAGATACCATTGTCGAGAAGCTTGTTTTAGTCCATATATTGACTTCTTTAGCTTACACACCAACTGTTATTTTTCAACGGTTACAAAACCATTTGGCTGATCCATAGAAACTTCTTCCTCTAAGTCTTCATTCAAAAGGCAGTTTTGACATTCATTTGGTGAAGCTCTAGATCATAATGAGCCACCAAAGCCAAAATAATTCTTAAAGAATCCTTCTTAGAAACTGGAGAGAAGGTTTCTTTATAGTCAATACCTTATTTTTTTGAGTAAAACCTTTAGCATGAAGTCTGGCTTTGAAAGTTAGAATGTTGCCATTAGAGTCTCGTTTGATCTTGAAGATCCATTTACATCCGACTCGTTTTGAACCTTTAGGCAACTCAACTAAGTCCCAAACTTTGTTGTCATCCATTATTTCAACTCTTCTTTCATGGCATTGAACCACTTTTCTGAATTATCACATTCCATGACTTTATTAAAAGAAGCTTGTTCTTTATCAATGCTTAAGTCACATTCATGTTCAAGTGTATAAACCACAAAATCATCTGAAATAACTGATCTTTTCTATCTTGAAGACTTCCTTAATGCTATTTCTTGTGGTTCATTTGATACTTGTTCATTTGTGATGTCATTGTTAGGGGTCAATATTGATATGATCATCGTGTGAGCCACCATTTTGAGGAGAGACACTTTGATGAGAAACACTAGACATGCTATCTCCCACTTGTTTCTCTTCAAAATTCACCATTCGTGGTTCCTTACTCCCACTAACATGACCATTCTCAATAAACCGTGCATTACCAGTTTCAACTATTCTCATACTATGGTTAGGACAATAGAATATGTACCCCTTTGACTTTTCTGAATACGCGATTAAATTGTGAGAGATGGTTCTTAAATCGAGTTTCTTGTTATGTGGGTTAAATACTTCTGCTTGGCAACCCCATGCACATGTATGCTTTAAACTAGATTTCCTTTTTATCCATAATTCATAAGGAGTCTTATGAACGGCCTTACTAGGAACCCTATTAAGCAAATATGCAACAATCTTTAATGAATATGTCCACAAAGATAAAGGTATATTACTATTACTCAACATACTTCTAACTATTTCTATAAGAGTACTATTCCGCCTTTCAGCTACATCATTTTGATGTGGTGTGCCAGCATAGTGTATTGAGCACATATGCCTCGACTTTCAAGAAAATTTTCAAATGGACCAGGACATTGTCCATTTTCATTGTATTTACCATAATATTCACCACCTCTATCTGATCTCACAACCTTTACTTTTGTATCTAATTGCCTTTCTACCTCGTTAATAAACACCTCAAGGTGTTTACTGATTGAGACTTTTCATGCAAAAGATATACATATTCATAACGTGAGTAATCATCAATAAAGGTAATGAAATACTTTTCCCCGCTCTATGATGGGGCTTCAAATGGACCACAAATATCAGTGTGTATCAATTCAATAAGTTTTGTGCTTCTTATGGCAGCTTTCTTTGTAGTGTGTTTAGTTTGTTTGACTTTAATACAATCAACACATACATTTAAGTCTGTAAAATCTAATTGAGGAAGGATTTCACTTTTAACCAACCTCAACATCATTTCTTTGGATATATGACCCAGTCTTTGATGCCATAAGAAAGCAGAGTTATCATCCAGTGCACTACGATTACTACCAACAACATGTTCAATATTAAACAAAGACTCCACAAATTCATTATCAAGATTGAAACGATACAAACCATCCATTAATGTACCACAACCATAATAGTACTTATTCTTAAACAAGGAAAATGTACGGTTTTCATACTTGACATTAAACATACACTCATCCAACTTCCAGCGGAAACAAGATTCCTAGCATAATCAGGAAGATAAAGACACTTTTCTAGATCTAGATGACGACTAGTCTCTAAGATCAATCTATAAGTCCGATTCCTTCAATATGTGCTTTCATCTTGTTCTCATGAACAAATATTTTTAGTTCCTCTTATGGGTTGGATCGAAAGGAATCTTTGTATAACATGAGAAACATGAGTAGTTGCACTAGAATCTAACCACCAGGTATTACTAGGAACTTCAATAAGGTTTGATTCAAAACAAATGGAAACAAAGTAAGTACCTTTCTTTTTGAACCATTCCTTTCTTTTCTGATAGTCCTTCTTCAAGTGTCCAATCTTCTTACAGAAAAAAAAACACTTGATCTCCTTTTCGACTTTGTCACCATTAGCCTTTATTGAGATTTTGTCATTCTTCGAGTCATTGTCTTTTATTTTGTTTCTTTTTCCTGATTTAGTCTTGCTGCTAGAAGCTCCTTCATGGACAGTGAGATGAATTGAGTGATCTTTTATTTTCTTCAGCCTCCCTTCCTCTTGAACCAACATGGTTTTGATTTCTTGAAAGTTCCATTTTTCCTTTAGAGTATTATAGTGTACTTGGAACTGACCAAACTCAGGAGGAAGAGAGTTGATGGTGAATGGAACAAAAAATGTCTCACTCAATTTCATGCCCATTGCCCTTAACTTTGCTGCTTTGTTAGACATGCTAGTTACATGATTATGAATGGATAGACCAATCAAATTTAGTAGTCGCTAACTCACTCATGAAACTTCTCATTTTGGACTTATCAGTAATGTCCGATTGAGAGCACTCTATAACTTTCATGAGAAATTCCCTTCAAACTTATATATTAATACTTTGAGTTACTATGATATATTCAAAAAAAAACTTTAATAACATACATAAGTTCACCTTTGGGTGATCCTTAAACATGTAAATTTGAACTTAAATCATATGCATAAATACATGTACGTATAATTGTTAATGACTCCAAAAGTACATGTTAAACATCTCTTATAATTATGTATACTTGATAAAATGTCTAATTAATTTCTATACCTAGGCCACTTTGGTGACTAACAAGCTTGAACATATTAGACATTTAAACAATAATAACAATAGTAAGATATAATGTCTATGTAATAATTTGGCCACTTTGGTGACTAATAATCAATTTAAAATAGACAACTTTAATAATATCTTAAAAGATTATTATTCAAAAACATGAGATAATCATCTATTTAGTGATTTATCTTGGCCACTTTGGTGACTAACAAGTATTATAAAAATAGATAATTTACTGTAATATCTCAAAGTTTTTGTAACCTATAATTGAGATAAAATATTAATTTAGTCATTTAGCTAGGCCACTTTGGTGACTAACAAGCACTTAAAACTAAATTAGTATTATAAACTATCATATCTCAAGATTTCGTAACATTTAGTTGAGATGAAATATCAATTTACTCATTTAGCTCGGCCACTTTGGTGACTAACAAGCACTTGAAAAGTAAATAGATATTATTGATTATCATATCTCAAATTTGCACAATTTATATAATAGAAGATAAAATATCTATTTAACAATTTAGCTAGGCCACTTTGGTGACTAACAAGCTTTCTTAATAATAGATATTTTTAATTATCTCCAAATATGTGCAAAGCAAATTTAATACGTTTACACATTTCTTTTCCCATCATATATCAAAATCATGATACCCATTATAAAAGAGATTATAATATCTCAAAATTTGCACAATTTATATAATAGGAGATAAAATATCTATCTAACAATTTAGCTAGGCCACTTTGGTGACTAACAAGCTTTCTTAATAATAGATATTTTTAATTATCTCCAAATATGTGCAAGGCAAATTTAATATGTTTACACATTTCTTTTTCCATCATATATCAATATCATGATATTCATTATAAAAGAAATTATGTGAACAAAGAACGTGTATGTATAAATATAACATTACACATTTATCAAACAATTGACAATCTAACATATCTTTTATGTCATATAATACAATAACCTTTAATATACATGATCAAATATTGTCAATTATTGTGATGAATATTTAAGCGAAATAATATAATATTATAATGAAAAATTAACAATACATATGATCAAATATTGTCAATTATTGTGATGAATATTTAAGCGAAATAATATAATATTATAATGAAAAATTAACAATACATCCATTTATATATTTCATATTCATAGCGGAAGCAATAAAACATATTTAGCAATTCATTTAGGCTAAATAACAATTCATGTAATAATCAAGAGTGTTCAACCATGCTCTGATACCAATTGTAAGCATAAAACTATTATATTAGGATCGTTACACTCTAAATTATATACACTATAATCGATAATGATACAAGGGCATACCTTGATCTATGATGAGAGTTTGATGAAATCACTTAGCTAAGCCCTTCCTTTTCTCTCCTCTCCTCTATAATATTTTATTTTGTCTTTTAGATGGTGATTCACATACATATGGATGACCCCTTTATATAGTGTTCAAAAACAATCCAAAGGTCAAGACCAATCCAAAGGTCTATCACACTAATTGCCATCCATAATATCTATATTCATGAGGGAGTTGAGAGGGTTAGAAGTTAAACCCAATACTAATTCTATAATTAAATATTTAATTAACCATCAAATTAAATCTCTTAATAGAATTAGTCTTTTATAATATATGGACCATATTATATTATAGTAATAATCTAACAATCCTTCCTTGTACGATTCACTTAACATATGTGATTTGTCGTCTATGATGCAGCTAAAGATCTATCAAATACGCCTCACTAACTACTATAAATGAGCATAGCACGAGTTATTTATGACAAAATATACAACAAAGTATAAAGAATTCACTTAAGTTTGATAAAACTTTCAATGATAATATGCAAAAGTAACCTGAAAAGGAGCTTTATGAGGGAATTTGAATCATCACTTAAAATAATACAAATCTTATTCATAATTCACTATTAGCATCATATTTGAACAAAGAGAAAAACACTTTGATACATCAACAGTTGTGTATTAAAGCACAATTATTGCATATTAGTTTCAGGTAGTGTTTAATGTTATTTGATATTTATTGAGTAATTTTATTTCTAACATGATGGACACGTTTAGGCAGTAGAAGGAGCAGGGCCTCCTGCACAATTCGACTTGGCATGACCATGTTTCTTCTTGCCCTTGTCCTTTCTTGACTGGGATGGAGTGGGGGACGCCGGCTTCTTCTTCGCCCCGTTCTTGCGTGACAGGATTGGGGAAGGGGCAAGATCACTGGCAACAGGAGCTGAGACAGGGGCAATCAAACCCTCAATCGGGGCAGGGGATGCGATCGGGGGAAATCCCGGGGGAGCTCCAATCACACAGTATCCCTCAGGGGTAAACCTCTTCTCACAATAACCTTGGCAGCAAGTCACATTATATACACATGGCTCTCCACTGTATAATGGAATGCAAGGTTTGGGTGGTAATGGACCTGGAGTACAACATTTAACAACTTAAACTACATTTTTAATGTATAATTTAAGTGATCAAATTACGTTTTATAAAATTACTAATTATATATGAAAAGTAATTATATATGGACTAGTTGAATACAAACCCAAAGGGCGAGGAGCGCATCCGCCAGAAAAAGGATAATACGAGAGTCTCCAATCACAATAGCCCGTGCAACATTCTTCATCGATTATACAGTCTAGGCCATCTTCAATACATTCTGCATTTACCCTACATGCTGCAACTCAACAATTTTTACTCCATACGTTGAATATTTTGACAAATATATTAGTAATTAATACGATGTACCTCAAGAGATATACATAATACATCGCAATCTACTCATTCTCTTATAGTCCTCATGATGAGATTTTATCGTACATTTGATAAGTAGAGTGTATATAAAACATATCATCGAGTATTTCTAAAATTAAAGACAGGTTACCTGAATTCGACAGAAGCAAAACAACCAACAACAAGAATACAAATTTAAACATATTTGAGTGCATTATGAGGTGATATTATTCCTATATCAAGTGTAGATTTTGAAGGGATATAAACATGGGGTTGTATTTGTAATGGAGACATATAACTTAGGATTTGGTACTCTAGGCACACTTTTTACATTCAAGTTGTGTATTAAATATATTGAAACAATAATAATGACCTGAAGCTTTTTATATTATGTTCGTGCATGCCTTATCATCCGGCTATTGCAATGCCTTGGGTCTTGGCCGGTTTATTCATACCGAAGGAGTGAATGTTTGGCAAAATAATTCAACCTATTTTAGATCAATGCTTACGTTATTTCAAGTTTTTTATATTCTCACTTATATGTAAATTAGCGATGAGGTGAGTTTCAAAATCAAAATACCTTTTGATTACTTGGAATAGTATTTTCCACTAAAATATTTCATTATATTCTCACTTAATTGAGTACACAATAAAGAGACCTCATGATGTGATATTGATTTTATGGTTACCCAATCGAAACTTCTTCCTTCAGAACTTGCTCGCTCCAAAGAGAACCTGCAAAACAAAGGAGGGGCACACCCCCGATTACACTCCGACGCCCAACATTAGTATAATGTTTGATAGGCTTGTAAAAGTAGAGATTAGATTGGATTCCATACCTCATAAAAGATGTCCTTTTATAGGATGAAGGGGATGGTCTACTTGGGTGTGTTGAGTGATGTGGGATAAGTGCATATGCTAAATATGCCTTTTACCTTATATCATTTGGGTTGTTTACCCATCTCGAACTATCATCTTTGAGAGCTCATATCTTCTTCATTACTTATCCATTTGGCTTGATCTTGATATTGGTGTAAAGCTCTCCGTATATAGATTCCAAAGATCTATAACTTGACTAGGATGTATATCGGAATCTGGTCCGAAATGTAGGGCAAACGGGCTGGGTTCAATCTGTATTTCCCGGGGTACATCACCTCATGCATCCAGCAAATGGAGAATTTATAAAGTCAATCACGTTGAGATAAGGAGTCAACTCATTCCCACGGGCATATTATGTAAATGCCATTTTTGGTACAAAGAAGTTGCAGCAATTATATATCTGAATGAGATGGATGCAAGATTCCTTTACACATAGAAGATTATAGAGAGTCAAGTATGGAGAGTCAATTTATGGAGTATGCCTCTATAACTATTGAGTACCGATTAATTCTTGTCATATGTTTGTGTTTATTTGCTCCAATATGTAACGACTAACGAGGTTATTGTTGTTCACGTTTATTTTTATGTATAGATAGGTGAGATTATGATGGTAAATTCATCACTTCAATTTTTGCTATTAAACTTTTTTCGATCGAGCCTATTTTACGGGACTATGATGACAGCTCAAGGTCTACCAAATACATATTCGACGAGTAATAATTGCAGATCTCTGTTACAAAAAAAAAACTGCATCAATGGACTTCATGATTTTGTGTTCTTTCATGTCAAGACTCTTTTTGTTGTAAATTAGCGATGAGGTGAGATTCGAACCTAGAACCTTCTGGTCACTAGCGGGAGTCTTTTCTAATTAAATTTTATTCCTTATTTTAATATATATAAATTTGAACTGTAAATTTTATCTTTAAAAGTACCTTACTAGTATTAATGCATTTTTAATTTTTCATAATATAACTAAAAGTACCCTTAGGTTCAACACGGTCCAAATTTTGCGAATTTCAAATTTGAGGGTTCAAATTTGAATTTGCACGCATTCTTTGGAGTCCTAGTTCGGCTCGAGTTCCACACTTCCCTTCGATACTGATTAAAATTACATGACGGGGTCGGTCCATGGATTTTCCTTCCTTTTCTTTTGCCGCATTTCGCTCATTTAACACGGTTCAAAATCAGTTCGCTCAAGCTCGAGTTCCCAGGTAATTTTTGGAGTCTCAAATTATTACTATAATTATGACAAATTTTTATTTATACTAACAACCGAGAGTGTAAAGGGGCCAAATCCCTACATAAATAGGCCAGTATACTAATATCGAACCGTTCGGTCCGATTAGGCGTACCTTAAATTTTATCGTTTGTTTCGAAATTTGCTAATACAAGTTGAATTGAACCTTTTACGTTCACTCGTGACGCTAATAGGAATGAGGTATCATCTGTTTTCCAATGGACAAGCAAGGCTCGGCAGGGCTTGGGAAGACACATTAATAATCTACATCTACACTATATGTAATTGGGGAAGGGGGGAATTAGTTTTTTTTTATGAAGCCCCATGTTCCATTTTTCCTAGATTTTAGCTAACTACCCATCATATTAATTTTTTTCACTTTTTTCGATTATACAAAAAAATAATATGAATTTTTTTAATATTTTTTATCATATATAAATATAAATTAAAAAGATCTTCCATTTAATATCCATATTTAGTACTCCTACATTAATTTGTATTTTTAAAAATTCAACTATATCTTAGATTTTTTGTAAGATATTTGAATTTTTTTTCTTTATGTTTTTTGTATGTAATAATATTTTTGTATATATATTTTATCTTTTTGTGCATGAGAAACAAATAAACAAAATATTAAAATTGGCATATACATTGACAATGCATCGATTTTACTAATTTTCATAGCTCATAAAGAATACTTTATCATTAAAATTTTGTATAAAAATTAATCTAAATTATATATATATAGTAAATCTGATGAACAAATTTGCACATGTTAGACTGTGTACAAACAACTAGTTTAAATGAACTATGAACGGGCTCATACATGGCTTAGTATTTTGTACAAGTCTCAGATCCACATTTTCCAGAATACAAGAACAAAAAACCTTGAAATAATTTTGCTAGTTTTCCATCTGATATACTCCAATTCAGTTCTTTGTATAACTTTCGTCAAAACAAATCAATTAATTCGCAATTTACGGGCTAAATTGAAGTCAAGAGATCACACTGCCAATCCCCTTGAATCGAATTTTGGAGGTAATATATCGGAACTCTCAAGTAGTTTAACTGAGTCACTTACCTACTTTCCCTGACTTTTTTTCCTCCTTCGTCTTAGAATATTGTACATCATATATTGAGTAGATTATGGGATAGTCATAATGTAATCACCTAATGTACAAATTTCAAAAGGAGGAGTCAGCTGAATAACGAAATTCAAAAAATAATCGAAACTGGACAATTTTGTACTGATGGGAAGCACAAAAGTTAGCCATCTAGAAATGTAGGCGTTTGGATTCAAGAGAAATTTGGGCATCTGTATCTCCAAGATCCGGCTTTGGATTTGTTACTTTTCGTATGGAATGGATGTAGAATTGTGTGCAAGTTGGTGTGATGTATAATTAGTGATGTTTCTGTGACATTATTGTTCTCTTGGTTTAGATTACGTGGGTTTGAATCCGCCCGACAACATATTGATTATACATTGTCAGCAAGACTAAGTATGGCCATTGTCTTCTGTCTTCAGAGTGTAGAACAGATGATGCGAAGCCAGAATACTCTCAGGAGTAAAGAAGCTAGTTGCAATATCTGAGCGTTGGAGTTTGAGACTGCTAGGCTTGTTGTTTTAGCGGGAAAGAAGATAAAATGATAGTGTTTAGTGGCTGGCGTAGATTCCTCTTCTGTCTACCAATTTTGATCGTCTTTCTCCATATAATGTCTGGTAAAATTTGCATTCTTCACGTGTTATCTTTGATGCGCGGCTGATGTTATTCTTATATAAGCTCACTTTTGAAAAAATGCTACTGATTTACAGTTTTGAAGTTGCAACTAAATCCTGCTTCTCAAGAGCTAGATAAAAAACATAAGAAATTTGATCATCTAGTTCTTGGACCTGCTGCTGGTGAAGGAGTGAAGGATCGTCTTCAATGCCAAGGTTTTTATTTACTCTGAGATTTTAACCATCCTAGCTCCTTCAATAATTCATATAAATATATGTTATTTGGCTGTTAGGCATAAACATCCATTCCATTCTTCAACAGCCTGCTGATTGTTGTTGCCAAACCTTGTAGTTTTAAATTGAGTTTGTATGATAACATTAGGTGATACAAGTAAGTGATATTTGATTGAGTAGATTCCTAAAGTTGTTATCAAATAGAAAGCATGATGCATTCATGGAAAAGCTATTAATCGAGATTAAAAAGCATGGGGACTTGGGGAGGTGGAAGATATCTCATCCCGTTTATGTGCATTTGCAGTAACATATATAGCTGGCCTCCCAAAAGGGGTCTAATAACTAAAGTTGTGGGACCAGGGGGAGCAACTCATCGTTTCAACTGTTTGTACTACACTACTAACTTTTGATCATCTTAGTGGACCTAAAATAACATTAGGGGACCAACTTACAACCATGGGATATGTTTTGGCATTCTTCCAATCTTTCTCCAGTTCCTGCATACTATCTGCTTTAAATAAACGAAGACCTTAATCATTTTTTGGTGGAGCCTTTAATGTAGAGACAACTACTGATGTTTCTCATTTATCTCTTTCAGGCACGAAAGCTCTTACCAAGACACATTTTTCAACATCATCAAGGGGATCCAGCATTGGGAACAGCGTAGTCTTTGTTACTGTTTTTACCACTTATAAATCAGTTGTTGATGAAGAGATCAATGGTAGATCACAAGATTTGACCACTGTTGGCAATACTAAGTACACGAAAGTTGAGAGGTCAATGGCGGTTTTGAATGTCTTCATTAATTTCATTCAGGTACCTTCACGAGCCAGCAAATTCTCTTTGCACTTTTGAATGCTCGTATGCTTCACTAACTCATTGTAGATACTATATGATCTTTTGTCACTTTTACTTTTGTCAATTGAAAGAACCCTTCCCAATTTAGCCAGCCTCTTTTGTTTAAAGTAGTCCTTATATGAGTGAGCATCCATCTATGTTATTCATAATATGGAAGTCTCACAAGACCAAATTTGTTCTGTACTCAGCAGATGATTTGTCCTGTTTCAGCTATTAGAGGAACAAAATGCTTTTATACAGTATATTGGTTCTTAATATACTTATAAGCCTGCAGTTTGATCTGTTTAAAACTATAATGGACTGCAGATGACTATGCCACAAAGTGAAGTGATGATTCTTACTGATCCATCATCAGAACTTGCAGTACATAGAGACAAAGTTATTGTACATCCAATTCCAGGTGAATACTCGAGAGACAAGTTGATGCTCCAAAGAATCAAGTCTTACATTGTAAGAGGACAATGACTTGGTTCTTCTTAGCATCTATAACTAATATTTTTCCACCTTTTCTTTTTCATGACCTGTTTGACTTATTTTGTCCAACATTTTAGATCCGACCTTTTAAATTGAGGTAATTAACTAATTTTGTTTACTGTTTTGTCAAGAAACTACTACTTTCATGTTAAATTAGTTTCTTAGTACTCCAGAAGTGTGTAGTTTTCATATCAAAATGATCATTAGTTTAGCAATAAATATGTAGTGACTAGGCATCTGATGTCTTCTCCAGGCTTTCCTTCACTCAAGGCTCCAGGAACATTCAGCGAAGAAGGCTCAGTTAAAGCATTACATATTTACTGATTCAGATATAGCAGTAGTAGACAATCTGGATCATATATTTCACGAATTCCCAAATTTTGATGTTGCTCTCACCTTTCGGAACAACAAGCAACAACCTCTAAATTCAGGTTTCATAGCAGTTAGGGGCACCGTTGAAGGAATTACAGGGTAAATGGGTAATGTTTTTGCTTGGTATACCTGATTATGTAGTTATGGCTCATGGCATATTTCTTACATTATTATTTTAACTAATTACTGTCTAAATAATGTACGAGAAAAATGACATATTTCCTCATTTTTATTAACATTTTCATCTTTACCCTTCCATCTATATCATTAGTCGTTTGTTCTCAATACTCTTTTTTGTCTTCACAAAAGGTGTATCACCATATTTATGCTAAGTCAACGCCATTCGTTAATATTTTGTAAATACTTTTCAATGCAAGTTATTGATGAAAAAACAGAGGCAGTAGATAATTTGGGTGAATGGCAAGTCTTTAATATTAAGAATAACGATTGAAGGCCAAAACTTTTTTTTATTTTATGTTGTACTACATGGCAATCTCTTTTGGAGCTTTTTGCTGAATTTGTCTTGTGGTTAGTACTTACTTCAAAAGCTTTGAACTGAGCTAGTGTGAGAATTGGGATTTGAAGTATACCAAAGGTCTGATTTTTTACATTTTTCTGTTTTGATGTGTTCCTTCCTTATTTGTGTACAGGGCGAAGGTCTTATTAGAGGAAGTATTAAAAGTTTACACTTCCAAATACATGACAGCTTCTCGGATGCTTGGAGATCAGTTGGCTCTTGCTTGGGTGGTGAAGTCTCATCCTTCATTTGATGCTGGAAGATTTACAAGACAACAGCCATTCCTGGACAATATTGGTGGCACTTCGGTTCTATTTCTACCATGCTTGTCTTACAACTGGACACCGCCAGAGGGTGCTGGTCAATTTCATGGCATGCCTCTAGATGTTAAGGTAACTCACTGCTAACCTCTGTGTTTATGGCATTGTTGTTGAGCTTCACCCTAACAATAATTACATCAAGTTCAACCTATTCCCTAATGCAGATAGTTCATTTCAAAGGGTCACGTAAACGGCTTATGTTGGAGTCTTGGAATTATTTAAATTCCTCCTTACCTTCTCAAATTCCAGACATGCTATGCCTCATTTTGAAGAGCGGGAGGACAAAATATGACTTCTAGATTTCAAATTCATTTGACCAACATATTTGGGATTGTGCTGTTACCTGGAAATCTAGCATAGATATCGGTCTGTCCTTTGAGGAGTAAATACATAGACCAGATTGTTCACCATTTTTCGAGTGCCCAGGTTACGTTATGTGCAATTTTTTATATATGACCATTTTTGAAAAGATTAGTTTTCAAGTAATCGATACATGACCACCTTCATATATTTTTGGTTGTTCGGTTTTGCATTGAATATTCGTTGGTGCTTTCTCTAAATTGTGTAGGGGATATGCAACAACTCGAATGGCACATTTTAATATGATTTTTTTTGTTGTGTTGTATGTCAATTTCGTGGATCACTTTGTACTTTGAATATCATGTTTTTTAAGATGATCTTTTTGGTAGTCTTGTTTTTGTATTTCTATAAGCTTTCTTAATTATCGTTATTTTTTCAAATTGTCCTCTCAAATTATATCTTTCTAAATGACATCTTATTGTCCTTGTTCTTTATACATTATTCATTCAGTTTGCTCCTCAACTATCACCCTCTCAATTTCTCCCCCCGTCCATCCAATTTAACATAAAATATAGACGGCAAGGAGTATCTTAAAAGATAATAGGCCTTTTTATATTTAGACACTTAACTTCCAAAGTCATTCTAAATAACCACTTAAATTCTCCAACATTTTAAATAGCCATTTCAATTCTCGAACATTTCAAATATATACATGAATTGTAATTTTGGTACCTGAACTTTTCAAAATAAGGTTTTTCTAAATTTTAGCACAATTAATTTTAGCAGAAATATTATTGTCAAATAACATTTATTAACTAATCCAACTAATTTATTAACTCAAATACACTTCATATCTAACCCAATCGATTAAAATATGAATCCGGTAGCATGGCTTGACAAGGATGAGCATGCAATATACTATATCATGGCAAGTTGATGGCTAAGAGAAGGGTAATTGTCTGCACGAATGAAGACAAGAAAAAAGTGAACAAATGGCCGGTTTGTTGTGCTTCGATAATGTAGTTTGATGTGCTAAACTCCTTGGAAAGCTTGCAATATTCTTGATCTTGTAATATAACGAGTGAATTGTATAAATAGTCTCTAATAGTATTTATCAAGTTATAGTTTAGTTCCTAATAGTGACATCGTTGCAGTTTAGTCTGTGAGAGTGATAAAAAGGTTACATACTAGTCTTCATGTTAACTATTCCGTTAACTATTAACACCAACACGTTATGAGAGGCTAAATTTTAATCAAAAAACAATTTTTTCTTTAACATATAAACTCATTTTTGGTGTTCAAAATTAATAAAGTTTTGCATTTTAACTTCGTAATAAATTTTCATAAGAAGATGAAGTTTGTTTCTGTTATTGAAAGATTAACTAATTTTCTTAATTGAAAAGAGTTAATCAATGGATATACAAATACATGGACTAATATCAACAACTTTGTACAATTAGCTAATCCACTAACTCTAGCCTAACGGTTAGTTTATGATACCAAATTAATCCCAAAACAATGTTTCGCCAATGTACTGCCTTCAATCTTTGAGACTTGCTATACCATCTTCTAGTCTTCAAATTTGCATCTTGACCAATAAAATTCGAAGTGTTTCATTAGAGAGAGATTTGGTAAACAAGTGGGCTCAATGAACTAACTCTAATGTTGATGAACAAAATGATAATTCATTTCAATGTGTTTCGTCTCTCGTAGAAGACTGAATCTTTGATCATGTAGATTGTTGTTTTATTGTCACAACATATGTTAATTGGAGTATTATAAGTTAGATTAGATCATTAAATATGTACAATTTCCGCTATAATCCAACAAGCTCCAATTGATATATGGAAACTAATTATATAGATTGTCTAGTTAGGGAACATATACCCAGTCAGCGACATGAGTATGCATTGAAACAAATATCATTATCTATTGCATAATAAAGCCTTTCTTCCAAATTTATGGATTTTCGATAATATCGAGGACGAGATCAGCATTGTGCATCTCGTCGTCTGATCATGTCATAAATGAATATCGATTTGTTTACTTTTATTTTTTCTTTCAACTATCACCAATACTTTCTTACGCATTTAGATAACATTTTGGCAGAATCATATACTTACCTTCAGTTAGTGTCATATGTTATTTCGAAATTGTGAAACGAAATGTTGTTATTAGTTTAGAATTTATTTGTTTCCAAAATAATTAGATAAGTTTCAAACACTTCCTAGAAACATATATATTTAAATATATAATTATCTTTAGTGATTTAATATAATCAATTTATAAAACTTTAAATATATAGCTATATATAGTAATTTAATATAATTACTCTATAAAATTTTACGGTATGCATATATATAACATATAACTCACACTTCCAAAGTATTAGATGATTACAATTGTTATTATTTCTTTAAACTGCATTTTTAGAAATTTTTACAAATAATATTAATAATGCAAATGTTTTATATAAAAGTTCAACTTTTTTTATTAAAATTTTATTTGAAAGCTTTTATATATAGCATTCACTTCAAAGTATGTTAGTTTATTTTTAATTTAATTCATATATGAACCTTTTTCAAATAATATCTATATTTCAAAACTATGTTTGAACATATATAGATTATTTTGAGTTTTAAAGTTTTTACATGTTTATAAAATGTTTCCGAAACGTTTCTTATTTTTATTATTTCAAAACTATGTTCGAAAAAAACGTTAAACCATAGTTGTAATAACCTATCTTTATTTTACATTATGTTTATTTCCGTAAGACTCCGTCTCGGAACTAAGCTTTACTAACTTAATGACTTGTCTGAATCTTTGAACTTTTGAATTGTTGGTTTACCATCGATATTAAAAAAGAAGAACATGAAAATATAATCAGTTCAAATATAAACCAATAATATGAATACAAAATAGTAATATTTAACTAAACACATCATACAAAAATTAAAGTCTGAATTAATCAAGAATAATGCTATATACGGTCCTTTATATACAATCCTCTAATAGAATTGTCAAAAATATTCTTGAAAGGTATCCAACACAAAAAATAATTAATTCATTTCTTACAATCGTTTCTTTCTGTAGATCCAAATTATACGTTTTCTCTGTGTTTTTGCTCATCAACTTAATTTACCCAATTCCCTATAACCTTTAAAACTCATCTACCGCAAGAATTTGTGTTGAATTTCACAATTAATCATATTATAGTATTCCTTCATTAATAATTATAATCTAATTTGAGAGAATGGCAACAGATATTTGACACAAAACTACAAGAGGAAAAATCAGCCACAATCAGATGAAATTTTCATCTCTTGTCAATTGAAAAAAATCAGCCCAATAAACTAACATCTTCAACAATAAGCCATATAAAAAACGAGATTTTTCAAATTTAAATTAAGTAAAGTGAATAAAATTATAATAATTTTGCATCTCATTTGCAGATCTGAATTTTATTAAGCGGTTGGAATTTAGGATGAAGAAATTGCTATATAAAAGTGGAAACAAAATTATTTTACCACCATAATGAATGAGGTTACAATTATAAAAAAGTGAATTGTTCTACTAGATTTATGATGAATGGTAGCGAGATAGTATTCTTGAATCAGTTTGGATGAAAGAAGAAAAAGAAGAAGATATGATTTTTTATCAAAGAGATATCGAGAAATATAAAATGAAATTTGTAAAGTCTCTTTGGGTGGTTTATAAGGGTATTTTCGTAAATGGATTATATTTAGAGAACCGTATTTAACACCAAAGAATAATCAATCATTAGAAGTAGAGTAGTCGGTGAAAAAGAATGCATAACAAACCAAGCTGAATTGGGTGAATCATAAAATTGAATTGAAATAGGAATAAATAGGGCAAAAGGCATCAACTGTCACCTATGTGTCACTCTTTTCACCATTCACTCACTAATGTTTTATGTGGTTTCATTCACTCACTCATCTTTAGAAAACGGTTACAATCGGTTAGTCAACTAATTCAGACACCATTGACTTTTTTTAATGGCAAACTAGTCATTTCACATCTACTTTTTTATATATAAAAATTTAGAATGTCTATTTTGCTCCTCCTTTAAACTTCCTTAACTACTACACTTACAAAGAGGGGGCATAATTATAATTTTACTACTTTTCAATTTTTGTTTTTTAGAAACAATAGATGTGAAATGACAATTTTGCCTTAAAAAAGTCGACATGAGACTAAAGTAGTTACTAACCATTGATTGTCCAGAAAAGTTGACAAAATAACCAATTGAAACTGTTTTTGGAAGATGAGTGAGTGAATAAAACTATATGAAACATGAGTGAATGATTGGTAAATTCAGTAAAACATGAGTGATGGTTGAAGCATTTTGCCCTGATAAATAAATCCAATCATTCATCGGCAAATATATTGCTACAAATTGAAAAAGGAAAAGGAGGAGGGTAACTGATAAGTTTAGCATATTTGTGTCCGCTTCACTGAATGCAATTCCGCTGGTTGCCATAATATGATGAGTTGATGACAATCAAGTTCGAGTAAAAATCTTCTACTATCATGACTTCACCTATCTGCGATTACTCGAGAATTTCCACAAGCTCAAATTCCAATTTTGATAGGTCCAAAAATTGGTTCACAAAATAATCCATCTTTTTCCCGTTTTTTGTTTTGTTTTGTATTGACTAATGAGAAGTGTATCATACTGCAGATTCAGATTGCTGATTCTGTGAGCTCCGAATGATAGATGTCAAAGACGGATGCATGCGTGCGGTTTTCAATGAACGAGCTTCACTTTTCCCTTGAGCATATTCTTCTCCCAATGGCCATCTCGGTCTCAGATCAAGCTAATAATTCAAGTAAAATGTGGAACAAATTAGATGGTAAAAGAAACAGTTACGCTGAGCATATACATTTTACATTCACCTAAACCATATCTCACACCACACGGAATGTTAAGCGAAATCAATTACACTTTTCAGAAACATAACATGCGTAGACCACCCAGCTAGTGTGATTTGGTAAGTATTGCAATGCAAATATAAAGCGAACACTGTTGTAATATAAGAGAGAAATGAAGGTAAGTATTTCACTTTCATTTATTTTACTTTGGAAGTGAAATGATTAAGTTGTGAGCATATGAATGATTGTATTTATATTACTCCCTCCATCCCTAAATGATAGGGACATTTGCTTTTTCACGGTCTCCAAGACACGACTTACAACGTAAATATCTTTTATTTTGTACACGAAAAAATTATAAAAAGTACATATTTTAAAAATATACATTGAGACGAATCTAACAACATCTCATTTGACTATATTATTTCGTATTGGTTAATAAAAATTAATAGTCAAAGTTTACAAATTTTGACCAAAAAAGTCAAAATATCCCCATCAATTAGGGATGGAGGGAGTATATTATTATATGTCTTCCTACTTTGTAAGTGCAGACAAAGAACTGTTTCATGCGTTTCTAGATAGAGAAACCGTCATCAGCATAAGAGAGAAATGAAGGTAAGACAACAAACCACAGCATCTTCAGGTTCATTGGCAGGTGGGGGAGGATCAAATCGTCCCATACGGAAATGCTCAATGCCAGTCCAGGCAACCATTACACCTGTTGGGAGGATACAATAGTTAACTCTTTGTATTACCAGAAAGGCAGAAACTGAAAGCTTTGTAAAATCAACATGTCAGTTGACCATCTTCGGAGAAATCGACAAAAGATTGTATGAGATCCTTGTATGATCCAAGAATAATGAGTAACCGATTTTTGCACATAGAGTAGGACTCTATCACTTACCAATTTAGTTAAATAACATTTCTCCAACCACCATTAGCTCACATTCTTTCTATTCTGCCATCGTTACATGTATGGTGCACAATGGAATGCATGACAGCATGAGTACGCGGCACCATAAGTTACTCGTTATAAGCTATTGACTTATTGGTCATCATAAACACTGCTTCCTTTTTTCTCCCCTTTCTGTCTGAAGGACCGATCGTCCATTTTCCAATAACCAATTTGTCGTTTGCAAAACATAAATGTATCATACAAAATAACTCACCATTATCAGTACAAAGGCTTGGAGGCGGGCAGACAAGTTGCAGGCCCTTCTTTTCAACAACCTGAGTAAGCCGAGCTCTCACATACTTGTTAGATGCAACACCTCCAGAGACCACCTAGATGATACAATTTGTCTGTGTCATCATGGATAAACAATGTGATAGGAAGAAAGCAAAAGTTGATGAATGAAAAGAAAATAGGAAAGGTGTACTCCAGAAGTTGAAAGCTCTAATTAGAATTGATGTATGCTTCTCACACCATATGCTTAATAGAAGGCTCAATCTTCGATGCCCATTCAATTGCACGGTCACACTTTTCCTCCAAATGTAGCACTGCAACTCTCTGTAAGGGCATCTGACATCTATTTATTGAGCTCAGATATGCAAAAAGAATTGCATAAGAAGTAACATTACCTGAAAGGAAGCAGCAATATCAGCACGAACTTTCCTATCTTCTGGACTAGCAAAAGAAATGGGGATGCTAGCATCACTGTTCCGAAATAACAGAGATAGTAAGTTGTCATGGAACAAAGAGAATGGTCAAGACTTGATGGTATTCCTACGGCACCTAGGTGATTTGTAAAATGAACTGCAGTAACTGATGGAACTCAGTAAGTCTTAGTTTGTTTTCACTTAATTTACTAAAATAAAGGTTATTTTCAAATGAATCTAGACATGATATATTTGATATAATCAATAATTTTTTAAATGAAAAACAAACAAAGCCTATTAATACAGAAATCACTACCTAGTTTCATAAGTGCTTTCATGAAGTTACTTAACGTGAGAAAGTATAGGAAGCAGATGAGATTTTCCAAATCATACAAGGAGCAGAATCATGCATGATGTTCTTAGAAAAGAAAAATCAGAAAACACGTTGAATGATATTCCCCCTGTGCTCATCATAATTAACATTACTCCAAGTAGTTTATTAATAATTCCAAACTCATAGATGATTACCATCATTGCAAGTAGCTTATTACTAGTTGCAAATGCATTTATTACAAAAGCTGATACTATTGTCATCCCCACAATTTTAAATATGTTGGGAGTAAGGCAAATCAATATTTAGAGTGACAAAACCCGTTTCCTAACATTAAACCATAACAAAAAGTCCAGGCTATTGTTCAAAAAAAATAAACCCCCTTAAACAAGTATATCGTTGAATGTCACCAACTAAAAGAACTCAACTTCTCTCGTCATCGAAAACTGGCAAATACATGGAAGGATGAAAGGTTAAATTTCGGGTGGTGATTGTTACACTCCACCTCTTGATAACTACAATGCACCTAGGATGTCAAATTACATTTTCACCCATAATGTTCTAAACATTAGTTAATGCATGTAGAGGGGAGGCAAGTATTATTATTGTCAATTGGCAACACTAAAGTACAAAAATTTGGACTATAAAAGTCATCGGTTACACTAATGGTCTCTTGGCAACATATCGTAAAAATGAATAGAAGATAAGAGATGCAATTTACTGCAAGAGGGTGGTGGAGAGGTGAATGGGAAGAATTTGTGAGTGAAACCTAAATTTGAATTATAAACAACCCCCCTTTCCAGAGAAACAACACCACATTTATCACCTCCCTCTCACACAATACTGGAGAAGGCATTGAGTAGGAACATACACAAGGAAGCATGTTGACAAGCGTGTAATGGTGAAAAAACGTACATATTACTCGATCTAATGGCCAGTCTGACTTGAGTCTTCAGCCCTGCGTAAGAGAAATTGCAGTCTTTGTGTTGTTTCATAGGGACCTAGAGATAACTTTGCATCTATTAGGTAGGCAGTAACTCAGCATGCAACCTGGCCGTTTAAGAACTATAGATCAAACAATAATTTCAAATAGATCACCTAAAAATGTCATACTTTAAATTGCACTGATTTTGAGTTTCCCTCTCGAGCTAACTCTTCAATAGCAGGTCCCCCGCTTCTCCTTATATCCAGGCAGAGCCATTTGGCTATCTTGTCATATGCCTCACCAATTGCATCATCTATAGTAGTTCCAAGTTGTATGTAATGCCCAAGTTCACGTGCAAGAATTAAGAGGTTGTGTCCTCCTATAAGAAAATGAACATCCAAAGTACAGAATCTTATAGATTAAATGCAAAATTTGGGACTCAATACCAGGTAAGTGCTAAAGCTGTTAGCAAAAGTTGGGAGTTCAGGGAGATAGACATTGAGTGTGAAAAGCAGAGGTTTTGAGACCAACAGGGTAAACATACATCACAATTAATTACAAAAACGAAATGGGAAACCAGCTCTGAGACTGCTTCTTTTCCTTTCTCTCAGAGTGCATATTGAAGACATTAAAAGGCAAGGTTGAATCAGAATACTTTTGAAAGCGGATACAATACCTGAAATGAGAAGCACAACGAAAGGGAATTGCAGTTCTCTTTCTGTTAACCTGATTAAAAAGCAACCAATTAATCATGAAGAAAATTTTAAAAGCAGAGAGAGAGAGTCGATAAAATGGCAAAGAAGTCGAGTATTGGAGTCTAAACATGCCTCCTCAATACCTACATGTTTGTTACGAGAACATGGGGGTCCAAACTAAACCCAATTGGTTATAGATGAATAAAGCCCAAGACCATATAAACGTTCTCATATTCTTTGGCATATTCAATGTGAGACGTGTCATCGTTCAATACCCTCCTGCACGTGGAACCTGATTTTTCGATGATCACGTGAATGAAATTGATGGGTTGTGCATACAATATATATGGCACGTGGAACCCGATTTTTTGATGATCACATGAATGAAATTGAGGGGTTGTGCATAGAATATATATGGCATGTAGACAGGATATATATGGTTTGTACATCAGCTACGACTTCTACTTTTATGCGAGACATACCGACATAGTTCTATCTTCAGGAACACTATCAATTTATAGCAGATAAGAGAAATAAGAATAAAAAAGTCAGTTCTAGTTCTCCTTTCAACTCTAGATGACTACATGATTCATCTTCTGGACTAACTACCTGGCTACCAAAGCATGAGCTTCCATGTGGTGAACACCAACAAGAGGTAGATTGAAACTACCAGCTAATCTTCGAGCTTTTTGAACTCCAACTACAAGTTTATTTAGGGACATGTTAGTACCAATTCTAGTAGAATTGTTACAAATAAATATGACCACCGGAAATTAGGCATTAGAGGTACACAATTTGTGCAATAAATTAACCCAACTAACTTTCAAACAGAAAAAAGCATCACCTATGTGCAGCTCTCTGAACTAAAATTATGGGTGTTGATGGTAGATTAATCTACAGTTAGAGAAAACTTCCCAATGGAAAATTTGAAAAACTAGGGGTGGCTCATCAATACATTATTACCAAAATTTGAACATGGTAGGTACTTATTGTGGTAGGTCGTAGCATCAATCCCTTCAACAAAGTAAGAGAAATCAAGAAAAGTGTACTTCGTTATTAAGAATAAGGAATACCCAATTAAAGATATAGTTAAGTTAGATACCACGCAAACAAAGGCTCAATCCTGGACCAATAGTGACTGCAACAGCAGAAAGATCTCTCTCAAGTAATTCGGCTTTGTCAAGTGCTTCCTGCACAACCTACAAGAGAATGGATTGTTATTTTAGAAGGAATGAAGCCTTCATTGTCTTTACGATGGATGCTAGACTAGTACAGTGGTAATCAACAGAAAGATTAGAAATGTCGGATGTCGAGAAGCAGGAGGGCCCTACTCTAGAAAAGCAAATAATTTAATTTCCACACCTGATCAATCACTTTGGCATGTGCTTCTTCTGCCATTTTAGGAGCAACTCCCCCATATTGCACAAGCAACTCTGCCTTGATGAAACGGAACTTTTAGCACAAACAGCACAGTGAATTTTTTAAAGATGATTTCCAGTTGAGATGAGAGTCTAAAGCATATAGGAAAGATGGTTTCCTGATTTGATGACTTTGAAAAAAGGTAAAGATTACAGAATTTGAAGCATGAAGTTTTACAAGACATTTCATGGTACCAGATTATGTTGATCTCAAAAGTTAGCATCACCATTTCAAGCCTCTCATAAATTTAATAATACCAAATTAGTATCTCAGAGTTTTGTTAGAATCCATCATTAAAATCATTTATAGATGTTATTTAACTATTCTGCTTTTATATAACCCCCAAAAGTTTCACTTTATCATACCAACTTATAAGATCATATTCTGCTTCTAAATTGCAGTCATTTTGCTTGTTAGTAATTAAGAACTATCCTAAGGAATTTATTTCCAATATAGTGCAGGAATAAGTCTCTGACCCAGTTGAATGAGACAAGACATTTTCATTGAAATTATTCTGATCCTTTATTTAAGAATTGTGTTCTCTAGATGCAAGACCATCGGTCCGGAACTAACATGCAGCCTTGCCCCAGCGATCAAGGACGTTGACCCGAATCTGAAGTGCAAACAACAATCTACAACTACACAGTAAATAAGACGCGTACGTAGTTTGATGAGCCATTTTGATTCATTCCATTATATCAAAGAGCCGAAGGATATCAAATCTGTGACTCCTATTTGAGAATCTTTACTACCATAATCTCTTTCGAGACTTCTATTAGCTAATCTCAGTGAGATGTGCCACTTAAAAGATATCAATTACTTCCAAAAGTCACTTATTCTTATTCAACATATACTTTGTGGGTAGTGACGGCTTCCACATTATCTCTATCCTTAGTGAGTCAATGAAGATGACATCAGCTTCCCGTTCTTGTACAGATTTTGGACTAAAGAAAACAAGACCTTAGATATGATCACGAAAATCACATGTGTATGGTTCTTAGATAAATTGCCCCAAGTTCTATTTCTCCACGAAAGTTGTAGTCTTGTAGACAACAGAAAAATCGCATACACATTAATGCAACATATCTTTTATAACTCGTGCACTGTACACGGACTTAAAGTGTACAAAACAGACATTTAATACCTGAGAAGACACTACTTGGCTTAGAATTTCGCCATTTCCTCGGACCTACATTACAACACAAAAGAGAAATCACAGGTTAATGACAAAACAAATCATCAATTTAACCCAAACAACATACAAAATCATATCTCTCATCCCACCCCCCCACCCCCACCCCCACCCCGCTCCAAATAATCTGCCAAGTACAATGACTAGCAAATTAAACTATTTTACTGCCTCGTCTTAAATAAAAAGTTGTTAAGTTTGATATTCAATCATCAAAATCAACATATACAAAAAATATACTATCTTTAGATACATTTTCACCAAATATCACTCAACACAAACAAACAAAAATTGAATTCAAACTATAACAATTTAACCATCAAAAGTAAATACTGGAAAAAAGTTCTGAATAGAGGAAATATTAATGTACCAAATACGAGCTTGAATCATGGGTAATATTTTGCTTGATATTGACACTAACTAAAATCATGTCACTTCTTGTATTTTTAGTTTTTAAATTGACTATTAAAACCAACTAATACATTGTTACAAAATCAACAGAGCGTAACATAAAGTGTAACAGACAATTTATTCCCACAAAACGAACTTACAACGGCAGCAGCAGTGTCATCACAGCTAGTTTCAATACCCAAAACAACCAAATGTCTATTCTCAATATCAGCTGAGACTGAATAGTTCTTTCGATTGACAACAAAATTATTACTAGGATGATGGTTTTGCAGTTGAATGTTTGTTGTGGATAATTTGGTTGAGTTAAGAAGTGAACAAGATTTTTTGAGAAGGCTTAAGCGGCTGAGTTTGGAGGGTAAGTAAGGAACCAAAAAGGACGCCATTTTTGTTTCAAGTGGTTTCAATAATTCGTGCTTTTGTGGATGAAGGCTAAGCTGCTATTTGCACACCTAAACAGTAAACACTAGCTCATTTATCTATTTACTATTTTATGGTTACCTTCCTGTCAATATCGACACTATGTATAATTAGGAATGAAAAAATTAAAGGGTAAGTGACACCATCTATCACTTACATTTAGCGAGAATTCTGCATTCAATTACAGTGCTTCAAGTTTGCCTGTTTTCGATCACCAACGTTGGATATTATATACAAAACGACTCACTCTCTCGTTTTTTGATAAAATGTGATTTTTTGAGTTTTACAGGTGTAATTTAGTTATTTTCATACCATTTTTGAGTTTTTACAGGGGTAAAATATGATTGAATAATTGTTATTTGGAATTAAAATTAGAGTAAATAGTGTTAAAATGGTATGAAAAATTACTAAATTACCCCTGTAAAAGGTCAAAAAATTATATTTTATCAAAAAACGCGAGAGTGGGTCGATTTGTACACAATATCCAATGACAGTGATGGAAAACAGTCAAACTTAAAGCACATTGATCGAACGCAAAATTCTTGTAAACGTGAGTGATCGATGGTGTCATTTGCCCTTTAATTTTTTTCATTCCTAATTATATATAGTGTCGATATTGACAGGTACGTAACGATAAAATAGTAAATAGATAAATGAGTGAGTTTTTACTGTTTAATAGCACGATGTTGGTGAGAACTGATAATAGCTAAATTGTAAGGAGTGGTAATTGGATGGAATGATGGAAGCTTTAAATGTTTCTGGCCACATATTAACATCGCAACTAAAATAGTCATTATTTTTCTTTTATTTAAATTGCTTTTGTAAATGTCTCTACTACCCTTCTTAAGCATGTTGCTTAAATAATTGTTTAAGCCCTCAAGTCATACTTGTCGGTCATGGTATTGTTCGTGCTGAATCTCAAGCAATTTTTGGATTACTCGCCTTAGTAACAGTATGAGACCAGTCATTCCGATGAAAGTGTAGTATTTTAAGAAGTTTGAATCGGAGGCAAACAAATTACTCTATCTATCTCAAATTATTTGTTCTATTTAATTTTTCATGTTCACAGAGACACGAATTAAAATGTTAATATTTCTAATTCTACATGCATACAAATTATAAAACGCTGATATTTTAAAAATATCCATTAAAACAAATCTAACGAGATTATCATATGACTATATTATTTGTTATCGGTTAACGAGAATTCATGGTCATGCAAAAGTTTTCAGTATTTTTGGCTAAATTATTTGTTATAGAGGAGTATTTTACCTCCAAATTGTGATTTTGGAGGCAAAACTCTGAATTCCACAGTAATGGTGCTCCAATATTCCAGAAGAAATGAGCATCTTCAAGACTTCAACAAACTTCATTTCCATACATCAAATAATGTTCCTCCTCCACCACAAACCACCATTCAGATTCCATCTTCACCGCCCCTTCCTCCTCCTCACCACCACCACATCCAAACCACCACCAATTCAAATCCCATTTCTCAACATGTCCACCTCAGCATCACCCAGCAACCAATCACCAGAACAAAAACAACAAGAAGAGCTTCATCTGTCCCAAATCTTGAAATACCATAACCAAACCAAACACAACTTCACCAAATTCGCACGTGGTCCTCATGGCCTCGACTGGGCTAACCAACCAAACCCTTTTCGCCGCTTCATCTCGTCCCCTACTCTCCCTCTCCTCCACCCCCCATTCTCTCCACCCAAAAAATCCGACTCGATTACTGAAAACCCCGACTCGATACCCTCACCTCTTTATCGAACTCTCTTCAGTTCATTACCCGCTCCACAACCAGTCACACACTCATCCATTTCCGAGCTTTTCTTCAATTCCCTAGCTTTATCAGCTTGGAAAACAACTGGGTATTCCACGTGGCCCCTCCGCGTAAACCCTAGCAGCGGCAACCTCCACCCAACTGAAGCATATATCATTTCTCCCCCTATCGGAGACCTTTCTAACGGATCATTTATTGCTCATTATGCGCCGAAAGAGCATTGTTTTGAGGTGAGAGCAGAAGTCCCATCTGGGTTTCTGGAGAAGCTCTTGCCTAAAAATGGCTTCTTGATTGGATTTACCTCGATTTTTTGGCGGGAGGCTTGGAAGTATGGGGAGAGGGCGTATAGGTATTGTAATCATGACGTAGGACATGCAATTGCTGCTGTGGCGATGGCTGCTTCAGCGTTGGGGTGGGATGTGAAGGTTCTAGACGGGTTAGGGTATGAGGAATTGGAGAAGTTAATGGGGCTTGGGTTTATCAGAGGTTTGAGATTCCTGATACGCCTGTCAAGGGTAAGATGCCCGAAATTGAATTTGAGCATCCGGATTGTGTGCTGATGGTTTTTCCGGCTGGAATGAGTGGTATCGAGGTTGATTACCCAGGGCTGGGTTCGGCTATATCAGAGCTTCCAGGATTGAAGTGGAGAGGGAAGCCGAATTCGCTTAGTAAAGAGCATGTTTGTTGGGATATTATCTATAGAACGGCGGAGGTGGTAAAAAAACCATTATCAGCAGTCACTGAGTCAATTGGTGATGGGTTTAACGGTAGTGCATTGGTTAGTGAGAGTTCTTACAGGGACTTGAGTATAGCTGAGTTGGTAAGGATGCGGCGTAGTGCAGTTGATATGGATGGAGAAACTGCCATTTCAAAGGAAACATTTTATCAGATGTTGTTACATTGTTTGCCTTCTGGTTCTGGTTGTGGAGAGAAGCAGAAAAGGCAGCTGGCTTTACCTTTCCGGTCACTTTCTTGGGATTGTGAAGTACATGCTGCGATTTTCGTTCACAGGGTTGTGGGGTTGCCTAGTGGACTGTACTTTTTGGTCAGAAATGAAGACCACTTTGACGAGCTTAAGAAAGCAACGAGGTCTGAGTTTAAGTGGGTTAAACCAGATGGTTGCCCTGATGATCTTCCTTTCTATGAACTTGCTCGAGGGGATTGCACGCAGGTTGCTAAACGGTTATCATGCAATCAGGTATGGACATGAGATACTGCTATATTGGTTTTTTAGTCCTTGTTTCTTTATGTATAATCTCATGCTTCTGCTACAGAATATAGTTACTTTTTAATATATGTAAGTGAATGTGGTTGAACCATAGACAAATAATTCAATATACTGCCTTCATCCATAAAAGATTGTCCAGATTGATTTCACAAAATATTATACAATAAATTAAAAAACATTTAAGATCAAAATTAGAAAAGTCAACATAATCAAAATACAAAGTGGACGATCTTTTAGGGATGGAGGGGGTATTGTTCTTTGAGGATATACCGTTGGACTTATGTGGATTATTCACAAATCTGTTAGTCCATTGCCTCGTTACCTGTAAGGTTTTCTTCATTGGCAGATATGTTATTTTTTGGGTTTTGTCATGGTGGAGCTTTCATTGTCGTTATTGTTTCTTTTCTTTAAGGATGTATAGTTTTCTGTTTTAGAAATGAATTATATGAGACAGTGATACCGTCTATGGATCTCGAATGTCTGAATTATGTGATGTTTGACCATCTCTGTTTAAAACATGGAGTCCAATTTTAGGTGAGAACTTTCATGAAAAACATAAAAATAGACTTTTTACCAGCGGTTCAGCTTACCTCCTGAGGTCAGCATTGCAAAAGTAGCTTGAAGTCCATGTGTGAAATGCATTATAGAATATGGAGTTCCCACCTGTAATAATAAGTTTATTGGGAAATATATGTACCCAAGAAAACAAAAAAACCAAAGAACAGGGAAAAAGACCTGTTAATATAGTCTTCATAAGGCTATATTAACCCTGTTAATATAGTCTTCATAAGGCTAGTTGCCTTAAGAAATTGATATGCAAAGTAGCACCACAAGTTACATACTAAAATTGATAGCTTTGCTGCGCAAGATTTAATATTACTTGGACATTGGTTATAAGATTTTCACCAAAAGGTGTTGATGTAATTGGCATTCATGTAATGGTCTGTGGTCTAATCTTATTCGGTTAATGTGTGATTGAAATTTGAGGTGCAAAATATGTTTCTTCTTGGGCATATTTTACAAACATCGATTCTGCATATTCTTCGACAGGATATTGCAAGTGATGGATGCTTCAGCCTGGGTATGGTGGCTCATCTTGAGCCAACCTTGCGTAAACATGGAGTGTGGATGTATCCTTGCTTATTCTGGGAGACTGGAGTTCTTGGTCAGATACTTTATCTTGAAGCTCATGCAGTAGGCATTTCTGCTACTGGAATCGGTTGCTTCTTTGACGATCCTGGTATTTACTCTTTCGCGCGAGTATTTATTTTTTGTGTGCAAGCAGTTCCTCTTATAGTTAGAACATATATGCCAAGTAAATGAGTGAAACTGTCTACACATATTAGACGCATTGCTCTTGAAGAACGATACTTCAATCTTCTTGATCTGATACTTGTTCTTCATAAGTGGTCAAGTGATCATGTAAATACTTGGATAATTGTTCCTGGAGGCTTATTTCCCAATGACTGGTAATATCTAATTGGACTTAGATATTACAAGTAGAGGTTAATGACCAGAACCATCACCTATGTTTGACAAATGCTTTCAGTCTATCACTTGTGTTTAAAATTTTTTCAGATCATCACCCAATCTATTAGGCTGCAGTTACATGTTGCATGTGTGGGTCACCTGACATGTCATTAAGCGTATTTTCCTAATTTCATATATCTATTGAAAAACAAAATCCAAGTTGAAACCCAATTTGAGAGAGTAGGTGGGAAATTAGCACATGTTCGACTCTTATGTGCTACATCTAACAAAAGAGAAGACTCAAATGTAAAATTACTAAACTAACCTTCAATTGGAGTGCAAAATTACATAATTACCCTTGACAAATTAGCACATGTTCATCACATGCTCAGCATGACAGAGTGAACAGAGATTTTAAAAGGCATGACCAAATGGGACGAAATTTTAAACACAAGTGATTGACTAGGTTGCTTTAAAACACAAGTGATGGACTGAAAACATTTGCCAAACATAGGTGATGGTTTTGGCCATTAGCTCTTACAAGTATGATCATTTCCCTTATTTAGTTTTAGTGTCCTTCGATAATAGCCTTCTGTAGGAACTTCTTGTTGTTTATTCATCCCTTCATGTGTTGTTGTAATATGTTCCTGATGGTTATTATATGATTATACTCACATGATTTAATCTCCTGAACTTCTCCCCTTTCTGGAAAGGTGCTGTTCAGAAGGTGAACTCATTGTTTTCATTACATTAAATCATTTT
Organism: Echium plantagineum; assembly: GCA_003412495.2. Taxonomy (NCBI): domain Eukaryota; kingdom Viridiplantae; phylum Streptophyta; class Magnoliopsida; order Boraginales; family Boraginaceae; genus Echium; species Echium plantagineum. Next base: position 14,523,357 of record CM016561.1, on the reverse strand, counting down.
AAGGCACTACAAGGTTAATATAACTAGTGGAAGACTACATTGATCTGTAGCCTTTGCTTGGATTCCGACTTTGAACACCCTTGTTTTCGATCAAAGTGACCCAATTGTCTCCTTCAAATGTCTGAAGCCTTCTTTTTCGTATGTGCGAATTCATTATTTCCCATCTAAAATGAACCCTCATCCAAAAATATAGATCTCGTAAAACCCATCCCCTGTCATTCTTACCACTTTCAATAATCAACATCTTCGTGGTAGTAGTACAACCAAATTGGTTTTCCCCAGCCAAAATTCTGTATTCGAGCAACCTTTTTTTTTTTTTTTTCTGTATTCGAGCAACCTTAATACCAGTTTTAATAATCAACATCAAACTATACATCGTTCATTTTATTTCTCCAAATTCGCTGATCCTCCTTCACCTCATTTTAGTTTCATTCTTATCTACCTCCGTTATTACAACCTATAAATACCTCGGAGCAGACCTCAATATAAGATTTTAGTAGTATTATGCAGTCTTGAGACGTTTGCTTTGTATTCACAACCAGAACTCTAGGGGGGAGATGTCTTCATAATTATTTTAGGACTAAAGTTTTAATCTAACTGAATTCTCCTTTCTACACTTCTGCATATTCTTATTAAAGGAAGCCAATAACTAGTGATGTATCTTCCCAATATTTCAGAAAAGAAGTGCCTGATAAGTAATCCATCAGTTTATGCAACGTGTAAAGGCCAATTACACACAGCAATAACGGTGTGGCATAGAGATGGGAGAGGAGTTTGGTGGATATAGATGAACAATAATTAAGTTATGGTTGTTTTCAGATGTCCAATTACAAATTTTCCCTTATATAACTAAGAATGTGAACATCCAAGATAACTAAGCCATTTCATTCTTACCAAAGCGGCAATACTTTTCAGATAGACATCACCTATTACTATTTGCATCGATGGTCGTTTTGGTTGAATGGTTGTTAACATCGACGGTCGTGAATCTGTATTACTATTTACATTAATCTTTTCATTTGGAAGTTTGAATTCTATATGTTTTGTTTAACATGCCAGTTCACGAGGTTCTTGGCTTGAGAGGATCAAACTATCAGAGCCTTTATCATTTTACTGTGGGAGCTCCAGTTTTGGACAAGCGTATAATGAGTCTGCCAGCATATCCAGGTCCAAGCGAAGACACTTGATTGTGGAAACAGCTAACCTTGATTTTGCTTCGACGGTGATCAGGTCCGAATTTATTCATAGTACATATAGTTTATCAATAGCAATATGTATGTAAATCATAGTTACTCCTAGTATTCTTCTTAACAAAGTTTGACTGCATAAAATAATTAGTAAATATGCCTTATTTGACTTCAATATTCAGTAGAACATATTTGCTTCCAGCATTAATTTTGGGATTTATTGAGATTCAGTAGATATGGCATATATACGTATATGTATTATTTAATACCAAAGGAACAACAAATTGTAGGCATGTTGACTGTTGAGCAAAGCAATCTGTAGATTCTTTTTTAATGTTATGTTTTTTCTTTTCAAGACCAAGCTTTGATGATGAATAACATCTTAGTTATACTAGTTATTTAGCGCAATCGATGCTTGTGCATCCTAATAATAGTTATTAAATAAAAATTTAAAAGATAATTATAAGAAATAATCCTTTAAAATTTGTCATACAAAAGTGTTTATGCAAATTTATATTTAAACTAATTCATATAAGAGGCATTTTAAACTAATTTTTATTTATAACTTCTGCTACAGGTAGGGAAATTGGAAAACATGGGCTTCACCAAAAAAATTATAATTTCCCCCTTCCTCAATTAAATATAGTGTAGATAATAAAAAGAATTACAATAAGGTAATATTATGAAAAAAAATTTAGAAAGCAAATCGAATGACATCAATTTAATATTTATTAGAGCAAGGGATAACATGTAATTTAGGGTTAAAGCTTCACACCCACAAGCAAAAATATCAATGCTAATGAATTGAAGGGAGTAATTGCTTAGAAAAACGATCAACTTGCTTAAATTTGGCTGGTCAAATCGAGATTAAAAATATGCCTCGTTGGGCACATATAGCTGAATAAATAAATGTGAGCAGCCATTCAAATATTTCTCTGGTAGCTATTGGTTGGCTACTGATTGTGCGGAGGAGAAGCTATTATTATGAAAAATGTTACAGATAACTCTGAATCACCTAATTGACTAGTTATCTATTATTTTAAGAGGCTCGATTTTTATTGCATTCATTCAACTTCTTTAATTCGTACTAAAGAATACTACATATGTTCACTTTGAATGAAAATGAAAATTTGGAAAAAAATCTACGTCCATTTTTTATTCATGAAGCTCCCCGCAATTAGAAAAGTTACAGGCTAACACAGTTTTTCCTCTTATAACTTGAAGATTGGACTAGACCCGTATTTGATATTGAGACGGTCTCGTCTCTCAAGTTTATCTATAGTTGAGCACGACGCAAGCTACATATATAGTGCAGAGAGTTTCGAGAGTTTAGGTTGGCTTCAACCTCAATAAGTGTCTGAGCCAACTCAGTTGGTCACAGTTTTAATGTTAATTAGAGACATTAATAAGAGAACTGTTTTGCCTGGTTAAGAAATGGTGAAGTTCATTAATTTTTACATAATTCTAAGTTTACCCAAGTATTTAACCTTAAAATTCCTGGAGAGAAAGAAGGTAGAACGTGGTTTGTATAAATTTCTTGCAGATGTTTGAATGATAAATTCTTCTGGAATCTATTTAGTCGACTAGTGGAACATGGTTTGACTAAATGTTGCTTTAATTAATCACCCTATTTTCGAACACAGATCTGAGGTTTGGTCTCACTGTCTGATCTCAACATCATTTACTTCTCGGAAACTCCACATGCATGTGCATACAAAGCTGTTTTAGTACGTAGAGTAGACTTATCAAAAGTTGTAATTAAATTAGAGATGCATTAATTAATCTTAACGTGCATGTGATAACCCATTCTATATAAACCAACTTACTAGTATCACATTTTCCCATCCAATAAGCTAAACATAAAGCTTCATTCTAGTTACTAAATTACTCAATCAAATGGCAAATGTTAATTGCTCTTTGTTAGTTCTGGTTCTCTGCATTATTTTTTGCATCTTTGCTTCTTTTGTTGAGCCAGCTGCAGCTCTAGGAAATCGCCAACGCCAACAGAATTCTCGTTCAAGGAGCTTTGTTGAAGCACAGTGTCGAGCCACCCTATATCAGGATCTCTGTGTGAGGTCTCTTGCCAACTTTGTTAATCCAACTACCCAAACTCCGCAACAGTTGGCTCAGCTAGCCTTGAGGGTGAGTTTGACGAGGGCGCGATATGCTAGGGTTTACATGATCCAAGTGGCTAAAGAACTGAAGCAATCTAAGGCAAAGGAATATCAGGCTGTGAAAGATTGCCTGGAACAGATCAACGATGGCGTTGATCAACTCACAAGATCAGTGACGGAGCTGCAGAGAATCAACGAACAGGGGGAAAGTAAGTTCATGTGGAGGCAAAGCAACGTCGAGACGTGGGCAAGTGCCGCCCTGACCGATGCGTTGAGTTGTATGGATGGGTTCTCCGATCATTCGGTGGGAGGCAAAAAGAAGGCTATAATAAGAGCTAAGGTTCTGAATGTGGCTCAGGTCACTAGCAACGCTCTGGCTCTGTTTAGTCGATTTGCAGCTAGACATAGGGCTTCGCATGTAAGAACACCTTGATTTCCAGATGTTCAACGCCTCAACCATATTTTCATAACCTTTTTACAAGTAATTGGGCCTTTTATTATTAGTCGTATCTTACATGGTTTATGGTTACTTGTTTTTTGTTTTTTTCACAATTTGTGAATATGGGACTTTGGTATATAACCTGTAAACAAAATTAGCAGTTCTACTTTGTACTATCTTTAATTTAAAAGTATATGTCCGTCTTTATTTATTTCTCGTCACGTTTCGACCACAATTACTAATTTAAAAGTATATATCGTCTTTATCTATTTCTCGTCAGGTTCAAAAGAAACTTATTTTTAATATCGAAATAAAGTACTTTTGTAGTTTTTTTAGTATTCCAAATAATTTTTAGAAATTCAAATGATTTTCAATAAAAGCTTACAATTCCTAATAAAGTACTACTTATAGACGCCTTTTGGCAATCATTTGCTACATTTGGATGTGCAAACCAAATCCTATTAACATATAGGAACATATTCGAACTAAATTTAAAAATACAAATTTTAATCATCTTAACATGGACATAAAAAAACTCATAAAAGCAAACGGTCTCAAATATCATTGGTCATGAAACATATTGTATAATTATCACTATAAGTAATAACAACACAATAATAGTGATTTAAAGATAGATTATTAGCAAAAATTAAGGTAATTTTTCAAATTATTTTGAACACTCATGTACATAGTTTTTTCGGTAGCTTCCTATTTGCTACCTACCAAATAGTGTCATGAATTATCACATATGTTTACTCTACATCATCACTCGATCAATTATGTTCAAAATGTCTCTATCTTTCACTTATATTTTCGAAATATATATACTCAATAATTTTCACTTAAAAGTAAAAAAATAACAAATTTAGTTACCTATATGAAAAAATAGAGTATTGCCTATCTTATTACAGAGTCCAATGACTCCAATCATGTGTTAGTATTAAAAAAAGATCCTCCCAACGTCAAAACTTGTTTTTAGTAAAGAAATAAAATACTTTTGATAAATTTTTAATACTCCAAATAAATTTAGAAATTCGAAAGATTTTCAATAAGAACCTAAAATTCATAATAACGTACTAGTTATAGACGCCTTTTGGCAATCATTTGTTACATTTGGCTGTGCAAACCAAATCCTATTAACATATAGGAAGTTAGGAACACATTCAAACAAAATTTGAAAAATAATTTGCATCATCTTAACATGGACATATTAAAAAAACAGGTTAATTGTTGGGGATATCACTCACATTTCTCCAATAACACTAGTTGATCACTTACTTTTTCATTTTAAAAGGTAAGTGATCAACTGAGGCCTTTAAAAGTTAAGTCATCAACATATAATATTAGAGAAAGGTGGGTGATGTCCCTGACCATTAACCCTAAACTCGTAAAAACAAAGAGTCTCCAATATCATTATTGGTCATGATATTGTATAATTATCACTATAATTAACAACAACATAATAATAGTGATTTAAAGGTGGATTTTGACTACACCTATGTACATAGTTTTCGTGGTAAGTTTGTATATGCTACTTACCAACATGAATTATTATACATGTTTACTCTATATCATCATTCGATCAATCATGTTTCGACATATCTCAATCTCTCACTTATATTTTCGAATTGTACTCAATTAGTTTTCATTCAAAAGGTATAAAACCCGTCCGATCAATGGTTAGTCAACACGTGCAATCCCAAGATAGTTTTTTTATTTTTTGTAAATTAGCGATGGGATGAATTTCGAACTCATGATCTTTTTGATCTTTTTGATCATTAGGAAAGTAAGAACCTTATCCACTGAGCTATTCAATCCAAGATAATTTTAGAAAGGTATTTGGTCATTGCAAAATATTAACGCGATTTCTCGAATGGAAAATCAAGTACACATTTTGTTAACGTAATTTGTGAGATAGAGTAAACATATCATCCATGCCCTAATCGCACAAACTTGAACTCGATCCTCTCTCTCCTCAGCAATTAACGTCTTTTTTCTGCAAATTGGATCTGATCACAAACAATTGGTAAGCTCTTTTTCTTCAAATTTGATGAAAGCAATTAGTAAGGTATTTTGGATTCGATGAAAAGAATTGTTGAAACAGCCAGATGCGATTGATGTTTTGGCAGCTTGAAGATAATAGGTATGGCAGCAGCTGCGAGTAGTTCAATGTTATATTCTTTCCTTCTGTTTGTTGGCGTTCTCTGTTTGCAAGTGTTTTACAAAGGAACCTTGGCATCTTCTGAGTTGTTCACGATTCTCGGAGGCTTCACCAGTTCGCTTATCTTTCTCTTCCTCTTAACAGTAAGCTTTTCAATTGTCTGTCACTTATTTCTAAATTCATGTTTGCTATATAGTTAATTGATCAATCATCGACTCGAATTTATCGCTTGTTAGTTTGGCATTGGGTGCTTACTTGAGTTATGTTGTGCAGTTCATTGGAAATTATCAAGAGAGTTCAGGTATCAGGTCTGGCTGGGGTGCTGGTGAGTCTTGTATTTTCGTCATCGATTGTGTACAGAACTCCCTTATGCTCATCATCTATTGTCTGTTTTATCGCTACTGTCCCGAATTTTAGTTGATCATATATATTAAAGTATTATACGTCTGAAGGAGTGCATCCCTCCCACATACACCTTCTTTTGGCTTTGAGGTTTCTGAGTTCATTGTCCTTCATATTGGGGGAATTGATATGAAAATTTCTTTATTGTTCCCCTTGCAGTTATAATTGCTGAGGCAGTTGCTCTAGTTGCTGCAGGCACGGTTCACCGAGTTTGCATTACTACTTGGTAATTTCAAGTTTCGAACACCATGTTTCCTATGTCATCTGCTTTGTCCACTTGATCATTCACGGTTCACATTGCATGCTTTTCTAATGATGTGGCTTAGGTTGATGCCAATGACCATTAATCTCCTAGACGAAACTCCTACAAAGATGGGGAGAATAATAACTAATGTGATATATGTTGACAATGCTAGATTGTGATATATTTTTCACATAATATTGTATAAATACAATAAAAAGGTTCACCATCAAAACTCAAAATTGGACAATCGTTTAGAGAGGAGTAATATCTTCATTTGTAAGCCATGAGTGAAATACCTGAAACCTCTTACCTGCGATGCTTTGTTTCTCTCTTCCCCTTCCTGGATATCTGTTCTGTTGCTCTATCTTTATTTCTGTAAGAATCGACCAGTTGCACTTGCACACCACATTTTTTATAACTTTTTTATTAACAATTTCACAAGTTGGATAGGTTGTTAAGTTCTTGATGCAAGTGATTGCAGACGGATTGTTCAGAGCCTTGATGATATATATCCAATATCATCAGATGTACAGTACATGCCTGTGTTAGAATCTTCAGTTTGGCAACGCCACCTTAAGTGCTCATAGATGCATGACTAACATTAGCCCAACGATGTTTGGATGAAACGACTTACCAACAAGTTCTTGATTAACTGTGGATGCAGCTTTTTGTTCTCTTCTGCATTGCTGTATGAGGTAAACAAGCTTTCAGCGTTGGGGTCTGCAAGAACTGATTCGAAAGGCAAAAGGTCTTAACGTCTGGAGCTTATTTTACAACGAGAAAATTGCTTGCCGGCATGTTATACATTGCATGTTATATCTTCATCTAGACTGATGTAATTCTTATTTTCGAGCTGTTTTGAGTTATCCATTTGGTTGTGTTTTAATATATTCATAGATTTTAACAAACTTTGTTCTGTAGTTGAGATATTTGCTCGAGATATAGTACATCTTTTTGTTTCACTTTTAAATTATCTATATTTGTTCAAACAGGGACTGCACGAAATCTATTTTTCTGTTCTGTTTTATAAATATAAATATATTAAATGAACATTTGTACCTTCCATTTTCCTAGAATCTCACTGTTAAACTTGTCGAATGCAAAAACTAAGAGGACTTCGGACATACCCAGCATGCGCGCAGACACAGGGGGTCATAAAGGCCTAGACATTATACATTTACAAGGACCTGTATATTACACTGAGCTTCATTGTATCCTTTACAAATGCTATATATATTAGATTAAACAAACTTGAATGGAATCTGTGCCGTACTTTACTTTTCTTTCATTTATTATATTTTCAATGGAAAGTCAAGTTTTTCCTGAAGTTTTGGCAGTAAGCCAAAGCTTTCACAACACTGCTCTTCCACGCTATTGATGCTGGCAACCATTCGGATATGTAGACTGCATTCATGATCAATGCTGTTAATATAGAAGAAAAACACTGATGAGAATTGTTCACCAACCAGCAGCGGGAAGACAATACTTCGTGTATAACCTACGAGGTCAGGACTTCGCGATCGGCAATTCATCACAGTTCGCTGGGAACCATCCAATCTGTTCCTTCTCATAGTCATAAATCACCATTTTATCTTGCATGGAAATATCTGTAAACTCGAAGGTGCAGAGTAAGAATGGAACCATTTGAAAATGATTATTTGATTAAGTAATTTATAAAAAGTTCATACCACCAATCACGTTCATATGTTCAAGTCCAACTTCACTGCCGTTCAAGATACCCAAGCACACATTGCCGTGATTCTGGAAGGTGGAAAAATCGATAATATAATGGTGTTAAGCTTATTTGCATGCGACTTTATTGTGGAAATGAAGAATGATTCATATGAACTCACTGAAACAATGAGGTAGGCTTCAGGCTGCAGCTGGAGCTTCGCATGCTTAGCATTTGGAAAGCTTAGCTCTATCGGCTTAAAAAAACTCATGGCCTCGAGAACTGATTTGAAAGGCTTTCGACCTTTCCAACATACAGGGAGGCTTCTATCAGTTTGTGCATCTTTTAGTTCTTTTCCTTTCAATTCATTCTTTATCTGAAACAATGCATCAATAATTCATTCCCATAATCAACAATGGAAACAAGAGACAGACTTTGACCCGTTGACCCCCCTCCCCCCTCCCCCCCATACACACACACAGACAAAAGAGGAAGACGAGAACTCACCAGAGATAGTAGAGCATTGTAAGTTGAAGTGCTGAAGTAGCTATAGGTACTCCCGCTATCAAACACTACTGGAATGTCCTTGATTTCAGTTAATTTTCCACCAAAAGTTATGTCTGCTAATCCCAAAGAGTGGTGTTTTCTGAATTGAGGTAGTACCAAAATTACATTAGCTACGTTGAATGTCCATATGGTCAATACAATCCATTGAACAAAAATTTGCTTACTCTGAGGATCTGCGTAAGAGCGGTGCCCATGAAACCCCCAAAGGCATAAGATAGTCTCCAACAAAAAGAAACCCTCCACCTCGCGCACTTAGGCAATGCCCTACCATGTTTCTTGATAAACCAAGACCAGCCAATTGCCCTAATATACTTGATTTGGCACTACCAAGGCCAAGTACCCCATCAGTGTAGGGATGGCTTGAATCTGGTACCTCTTGGTTGTAACCACAACTGCATACATGATAAAAAGCTAAGTTTGCATCATGGACTGCAAATAAATACTATTTAAGTATGACTCCAAATCTTACAAGTAATTTTACGAACGCTTCAACTTAAGTATATCTAAAACTTCAATTCCAAGGCACTCACCCGAATGCCAGCTGAGGACTTAGAACAGTGCCGTTAGTGAACTTCAGGGGAAACACATCTTTCACTAACACGCCCATGGACGAACCTTGATCTGCATATGCAACCTCGTAATCACATTGATCCTGCGGGTCCTCACATATATAGTTTCCAGGGCCATGAAGAGTGGTACATACAGGATCCCGACACGAGATGACGTTTTTGTTTGGCTTATACAGAATGTGAGGTGCCTGAAAACTTGAAGTTGTTAGAAGACGCAATCGAAACCACATTTCAAAATCCATGACATTGGGGCAAGGTTTCCAGTCCATAATGTGAATCAATCTAAAGTAACAAGAACTAAAAGGGAGGCAGAAGTTACAGGAGTGCAACTAGCACATGGCGCGTCACACTGGAGCCAAGTGAGGTCACTCCCAGTGTCTATATCTAGAAAGTAAGGTTTTGGAGGCTGTCCAATATATAATGTGACATGATAGTACCTGGAATCATCACATACATTCAGTACAAAGGGAATCATCAGATTGTTGATCAAGTCTTAACGTTATCTAACAAAACAACTACTCCTACAAAAAGAATAAAAAAAAAACATAAGGCAACCCAATGTAAAAATCAACAAATATATATGTTGATTAGCCTAATAACCCCAAACACATAAAGTCTTATGTTGCATATAGAAGCAATAGGAAGAATCAGCAGATATTACAACTTCAAAGATTCAAAATGAGGCTTTTTTTTTTTTTGTAAACTGGCGATGAGGTGAGTATCGAATGAGGACCTTCTGTTCAGTGACAATAGCCTTTTCCACTAGACTACCCGATTAACTCGATTCAAGACAAGGAAGGAACCAAACACGAGTCTCGTATCTAGATAGCGACAACTAACACCCAATTGGCTGAATTAAGATTAAGATTAAGACAAGCAGAAAAAAGATATACCCTTTGGGATAGACGTTTCCATCGAGGGGGAAAACAACGGAAGAAGCAGAATTGGCAGGTTTCCGTTTCCAGAAAGCAGCTGAGGAGAAGCAAAAGAATGTAGTCAACAGCACCAAAGTCAATGATCTTCTTACGATATCCATCTTTTCAGAAAAAAGTTGATGACTACTTTGAATGGAAAAGAGAAGAAGTCAAAAGGTTTTAGGGTCTCAGACAAACAAGCTTGCGTACTACGTTCGTATTAGCTCTTCACGTACTCCACGTGTACACTTCATGTGATCAATTTTCAGAGCAAACATAACTATGATTCAACGGATGTATTTTCCTTGGAAAAACGCGTTTATACGAATTTTACGGGAAACACACACGACATCTAAATGGTAAACTCTCCGTTTCGATATGTTTGATTGTTTGAGGAAAAATTATTTTATTGAGGTGTTGGAGTGTTACTTTATTAGGGACAGAAAGTACTTTATAAAGTCAAAAAATAGAAAATAGGCTTAAAAGTTCATTAAAAATATAAACAATCAAACATTTTAAAACATGACAATTTCTAAACAATCAAACATATTAAAACACAGGAAGTAGTATTGTAGTATTTTTTAAATTACTATTTTGTCCTTAAATAAAATTCTCTTAAACACTAAACTTACAAATAGGAGTAAAATAATTTTACTCCTTAAAAAACATAATTTGGTACTGTTTACGTATGTGTATAACAACTCAAGAATTTTACTTACTCGATAATCAAATAAGATTAGAATTTCTCATCATCAAAAGTTTTTTTTTTTTTGTAAATTAGTGATGAGGTGAGTTTCGAATCCAGGACCTTTTAATCACTAGCAATAGTTTTTTTCCACTAGACATATTCAAAAAATTATCAAAAGAATGAATCAAACGATGGTCTTTTTCATTGTAATCAAATTTGGTTATTATTTGGGTGAATATATAGGCTCTTCCACTCAACCGGAAAAGTCATTTTTTCTATTATCTCTCATATAATCTATCTACTCCACATTTTTTACTAATTTTTTTTATTTTTGTTTCTATTGAATAAGGGAAAAAGTATAAAAATAGTAAAGGAAATCAAAATTGATAAAAGTAGTAATAAATAGAAAAAAATTCAAGGATTATTTAAAGGATACTAATGTGAGTCCTTTTACACACTAATACATCCGAGCTTTATTTGGCAAAAAATATAAGGTGTTAATATTTTTTTATAACTCTATAAGTGAATGGAGTCTGTAATAAATAATGATTAATGACGTGAGTTGTTATACCCAGATAAATAGTGTCTTTTAATAGTACTTAATAGTGAGAGTACTATTTTGCCCCCCATTTGTAAGTAGTACAGTATTCGAAGAAGATTAAATTAGGGGGGGTAAGATAGTACTTGCATTCATAAAGGAACACCATTTCCGCTAGTTTTATGACCAAAAGCAAAACGATGCAATCATTGTAGATTTCCCTTAAATCGATAGTTGATCTGGTGAAGCATAAACGCAGGAACATCAGGATGAATAGTGAAAGGAAGGCAGAAGTCAAAATAGTATGGAATGAGACAGAGAGCAGATTTGAGACGGAGGACAAAGCTTCCTACTTGGAGTACAGACTCTTAAAACACAAAGGGGGAGAAGAGGAACTCAAAGTCATGGAGATAGTCCACACCTTCGTCCCACCCTCTAAAAGAGGCCTCGGCCTCGCCTCTCGCCTCTGCGTTTCCGCCTTCTCTCACGCTCAATCCCACCACTTCTCAGTCATTCCCACATGCTCTTACGTCTCTGTAAGCTTTCATGCTTCCTTTTCTTTTTCGATTATAACACCTTTCAGCATATATTCATATTCCCAGTATAACTTCCTCCTTCCTTCCTCTGTTATGTTGTGGGTACTCTGCAGGACACTTTTCTTCCGAGGAACGCATCCTGGAACTCCATCTTGTTCAAGGAAGATCGCAGATCTCAAATGTGAGATAATTCTTTTAAGAAAACAAGATGGACATCTTTCAATTTTAGCATTATACATTACTCTTTGGCCTTCGCCTTTTCTGGAGCATTTATCGTCGAAGTAATAAAACTTGTGTACACATTTCACTTGTTTAACGGTACATCTGTGTATCCTTCGTCTACAGAGGGAAAACAATTATAATAAACAGCTTATGTGGTAGTTCAGGTGTACTTCAATTTTGCACTATGATCCAATACCATATGCTTGTGAAAATGGAAATGAAAATGGAAATGAAAACGTCCACACACATAAACAAACAATTCCCAGAGATATTATACTGAACAATGCAGATTTAAAGTAATTACAATAGTACAACACCAATATTATTATTTGCAATAATTCTGAAAAGCTCACTCACCATGCACTTACATCAGCACACTACATTAAGTTGTGTTTTTCCAGAATTGGGAAAGTACACATTTCATTAACACCTACTTGTATTATTATTACAGTATTCATTGAACAAATAACAAGAATATATACACTCGTTTCTCTCCTCTCAAATACAATATTTATCATACAACATTCCAGCTCTATTATCCAGGTACAAAGTAATCCATTCTTTCAACGGGTAGATTCAACACCGATGTCTCCACCTGAATGTAAAACACAATATAAGAAGTTCACTTATTTTCAGCACTTCATAGCTAGCTGTAGATATATAGGCTGTTCACTTTCAAGCAGGTAAACTTGATGAGTTAGGAAAGTATTAAATAGTGTCATGGCTAAAATATGTTCATTTTAGAGAACTTCCAACGGCGAGGGCCGAGGAGTCTCTTCAGACCTTAGCAACTTTGGTTTCAATTCTCAACAAGGAGGCAAAGTTTATCAAGTAAAGATTATTTAAGTCAACAAACAAGTACAAACTCTGGAATAGACCGAACAACAGAGATAATTATAGAGAATCAAAGCAGTATAAGTGTGCAACTTCTCAAGATTATGTTACTCAAGAGTCTGAGTCTCTCAGACACCTTAATGAATATCTCAAGCGGCATTTTAATATAGCTCAAAGCAAGGATAAACAATTGTAGAAAACAAGTGGAATATTTCATGAAAATTTTACTTGAACATTCTCCATGATACAAAAAATACATAACTCCAGCAGTTTGTTAGGTTCATGAAGAAATAGAGCTTACCTCCTCAAATGGAATAAAGACAAAAGGTGTCAAACCTCTCTTGTGAGATATTGCAGGAACATCAGGGTTGTGTGTCTCATCCTCTTGCCATCCTTCAACAACTCCAAGAATGTCCTCATCTTGCCCCCCAACCTCATTATCATTCACGCCACTAGTCACGAGGGCGAGCAAATCCATTCTATTATTAGCTCCTACAGTTGTTCCCCTTAACCTTTTTGAAAGACAACAACGCAATGCAATACAATATTAAATTCTCCAAAAGCACTTTTTTGTTTGAAAAGGTGCTTCTATATATATATATATTGTAATAAAACATATATGCTAAGAAACAAATCCTTGTCAAATGACCATTTCACGTACATATACCATAAAAGAAACTAATTGTAGTGCCTTAAATACCTCAAACGGATTCTCAACACAGTTGGCCGCATTCCGGGGTACAGAAGAGCAGCCTCCACCTGCCAGATGAATGAATCATCAACAATAAAAACAAGAGTTCACTATGAAAACAAATACCAGAACCATCAATTCTGGATCAAAATATTCCAGAGCCCCATGTCTGGCACTTTTAGAGCAACCAAAAGTATAGAAAGCTAACTTTGTCTTCGGACAGCGTGTACTGCCCACGAAAAACACAATCGGCCTTTGACGAGCGAAAATTCAAGTACTTCGCCACATCTTTAACTTTCTGGGAAGAGTTCTGACAATTGAAAATGAACATGAAAATAACAGTCAGATAAAGGGGACGAAAACATAGTTCATGTATTATGTCAGGTTTCTCAAAGTTGGAACCTTATATAGAAATCTGCCAGAAGGATAAAACCTCAAGTATCTGTAATAACACACCTGAAATAAAAGCGAGGCATCATAGTGTATACTAACAGAAAAAATCCAGAAATGAAGCTAGAATTACAAAACAGCACCACTTGATGTATAATGAAGGGGGGGAAAAAAATCAAGTATAATACAAGCACTTTAACAAAACTCGAAAAAGTAATCAGTATAATAGAATTATCAAACCTCAAGTATCTGACAATTAAATGAACTTTTACACTAAGTTCACATTTCAATTATTGCAAAACGTCAAGATAGGTCATTTAAATAAAAGAGGGGTTTATGTAATATAATAGCCGAAGTTGGGGGCTTTGGGGTTTGGCCATTGGTGACACATAAGTCTTACTCAATTCATGAACTCTATGAACTTCTCAATACTTATAATCAGCACGACAAACAGGAAGAGAATTGGACAGGGACAAATGGAGCATGCATTCTAAAATAGACGGAATCTCCGGTAAGGCTAAAAACATTTAACTCTGTTTCCTCAACCATGATAACTTGCATCAACTTGTTTGTTGAATTCTAAAATATCATATTATGAACACAGTTAAAATATACTTTCTTATGCATAAAATTTCAATATAATATGCTTACAATATGTACTGAATTGGCAATTTTCCATTCTGCTGCTCCAGCACGGATGTAAGTGTTTCGGCTTACATAAATCCCTGTGTAAAAGATAACCATGTTCTTAACACATCAAAGATCCTCTCCGTTCTAAGGTGAACTTTAGATCCAATGACATAAAGCCAGCATAAGAGAATACAAAAGACCTACAGAGTCCAACATCAAAAGAGGCAACAAAACGTGATAGCCAAACATATGAATTTCTCTCAATTGAAGGACAAAAATATAGCAGTTGATACTACTGAAACTTAAGTAAAGTACATTCAAGTATTATACTATGGCAAGTAAGCATACAGATAGGCAATTAATAAAAGCTGGGATAGTACAAGACTTTCCAACAGGTATTTCGTAAGCTTGTATGGGTAGTTTATATTGCACGCACTAAATCAAACAACATATGAAAAATCCGCTTCAAATCAAATATGAGTATTCATTGTTCTTTTGTTCCAAAGGGTCTCCAGATGCTAAGTTTCTACAACAATCTCCAGTTACACCACTAATAATATAATTACAGTGTTTCCCACATCATCTAATGACACTATTTTAGTCGTAGCAATAACAAAAAATGTGAGAGAAATCAAATAGAACCAAGACAGCCTACTGCTAATAATATCCTAAATGGGAGACAACTTCGGAAAGCACTATAAGTAGAGCAGCAAATCTGACCATGAGTACGTGGAAGCAGTTAAAGAAAAAAATGCAATATTTTATTCACACTTTACCATCAGTACGGACTCTTGGCCGCAAGAGCCACATTTTTCTCCACGATCCATCATATTTTGACTGGAGGATCTTAAAATTCTCGACAACCCCAGATGCCTTCACAAGGAACAAAAAATTAGATTCACCGAACTCTTGTCAACTTGATGAAATTCCTTAATAATGTAAGTGCATAGAGTACCACTTCACTCCTATAGTCCTACCTGCCAAGCTCTTAAGCAAGCATTGCGCCAGAAAACTGGATTTCTAATAGTATATCTCCATTTACGACATACACAAGCTCCTCTCCCCAAGGTATATGGAGTCATTCTTGAAAATATCTGCATGAAATGTTAATTAAGGGGACTAAAGGATGTGTCCACGATACATGCCATACGAAACGAACAATCTGAAAGAACAAGTATTTTAGATAGCATAGACAAAAAAAGCAAAGCTTGGGCAACCTATTACTACAAAACTGAAAATTTAAATGATATTGATGCTCTACAACCACATTAACATATTGAGTACAATAACTTTATTGAAGTAGTAGGTCGATAATGAGTATGCATTTACAAGTAGATTAACAAACAATTAAAAATGTGAATTGTTGGTTTAAGTTAATTTAGCCTTTGAGCCCTTAATTGTTGGAAAGAAAAGATGTACCTCGAAAAGAAGCTCGTCGGGCAAAGAGCGGTGAAGTAATGCAGTATCAAGCACGGGCTTACTACTAGCACTCCCAAAAGGAGCCACTGGTCTGACATGAACTCCATATAAATCTGATATAAGAACACTAAATTAGTTCCTAAACGTAGAAATAAGGTTGGTGAATATAAGGAGAGTGAAGAATATACCAAGCCATGGTCTATGGGTAACAACGAATTGAGCTGATTTGTAGCGTGAAGCTGCTTCAAGCTCTCTTATACATGATTCTGTTACATACATCATCAATATTAACAATTTCTGATTCTACTTAATCAAACCAATTCAAATATCAATTCGCAATTCGATAAATAACTAGGTATAGAAAAAGAAAGTTGATAGTAAAATCAACAGAACCTTACCTGATGCCATTCGGATTGGAACAAGGCAATAGCTCAACTAAATTCAGCTTTCTATTATTCTTCTTTTAATTTAGGGTTTCCTTTTTTACCATAAATATTATTCGGAGTGTTATATTTCCCTTCCTCCGATGACTCGATTTCCTCCGGGAAGGCGAGGTTGAGGAGAGAAATCTAATCTGATTACTCCGTATTTTAATTATAGTAATAATAGTAATATTGTATATTGCGACAAAATTAGAAACTAAGACTGGGTTCGTAAATGAAACACGAATTTCGTTGGTCGCTTGGTCCCTACCGACCACACCTTTTACCGCCATCAGTTCCACCATTATTATCTTCGAGTATTGCTGACTTGCTATATACACACACTACTAGTGTTCTTTTACCAGGCAAATGACTATTTTACCCCTGATGTCCACCATTGTCATAATTATGCGGGCAAATGGCTTCTGACATTACTCACGTTTGGAAGAAAAAAAATTAGTTAGATCACTCATGTTTCAAAAACGTCAATTGGATCACTAATGTTTAAGAAGTCACTCATTAAGACACTCCATCATATTTTTGAAGGGTATTTCTGTCCAAACACATTTTTTCCTCTCATAAGCACCCAATTTAACTCTTATTAACACGTTGACCCTAATCATGAGATTACAATTTTTTTCGATTTCTTTTTTGATATTTTTTTGGATTTTTTGTTGTTTTCGATTTTTTCTCGATTTCTTTTTCGAATTCTCTATTTCTTTTCTCATTTTATTTTATTTTTTCGGTTTTTTCTCAATTTAGAAAAAAGAAATCGGAAAAGAAATAAAAAAGAAATCGAGAAAAAAAATGAAAAATAAATAAATAAACCAACAAAAAAATTGAGAAAAAATCGAAAAAGAAATGAAAAAAAAATCGATAAAAAATCAAAAAATAAATCAAAAGAGAAATCGAGAAAAAATAAATTAAAAAAATTTAAAAAGAATGAAAAAGTTGATTAAAAAAACAAAAAATAAATCAAAAAATAAATATAAAAAGATCAAAAAAGAAATCGAGAACAAATCGCAAAAAAATATCAAAAAGGAAATCAAAAAAATTGTAATCTCATGATTGGGGTCAATGTGTTAATAAGAGTTAAATTGAGTGCTTATGAGAGAAAAAAATGTGTTTGGATATAAATACCCTTCAAAAATCTAATGGAGTGACTCCAATGAGTGACTTTTTAAACATTAGTGATCTAACTGCCGTTTTTCAAACATGATTGATCTAACTGGCCTTTTCCAAATGTGAGTGATGTAAGAAGCCATTTGCTCTAATTTTGCTATTAACTGTTCTACAATATCTTCATATGTACTCCCTTCATCCCTTTTTTGTGGAGTCATTTGATTTTTTACAGTCTTCGAGACACGATTAAAATAAATATTTTTAATTTTGCAAGCGTAAAAATTTGATATATCAAAAATTCATATTAAAACAAATATAACAAGATCCAATATAATTGTATATTATTTCTTATTGATTAGTGATAATTTATGGTCAAAGTTTGTAAAATTTACCTAAAAAGTCAAAATAGCCCCATCTTTAGAGATGGAGATAATAATAATGTTTGATGCAGTTTTAGTTTCAAAAAAGAGAACTAAATGGGAGTTAATATACAATTTAAACATGTGTCACTTGCTTATTGGTTTAAAAAGATCATGAAGCTTCACTAAAAAAAATAACTAATTTCTTCCTTCTCCAATTAAATATAATGTCGATTCATAATGTCCTCACCACATGAACTTTACAAAGTAAAAAGAGACCAAATGACATACAAGAGAAATTAGATGATCCTTTTGTTTAATTTTATATATTAAAGTCGTAGATATGATTTAGCTATCACGTGGACGTATCAACTAGGATATAATATTATATATTGTAGAAGAAAGAAAAATAAGATTCAATTTGCACATTCTATTATTCTCCGCTAACTTCACCTCTAGCATCCTTTTTTAAGTGCAA
This sequence comes from Echium plantagineum, assembly GCA_003412495.2. NCBI lineage: Eukaryota > Viridiplantae > Streptophyta > Magnoliopsida > Boraginales > Boraginaceae > Echium > Echium plantagineum. Next base: position 14,504,759 of record CM016561.1, on the reverse strand, counting down.
ATCTATATCTATTTAATTTGATTCACTCATATTGGTTAATGAATGAATGAACAACAGAAAACACTACTTGACTTCATATTTATTTCAATTGGCTTGAAACGTCTATTATGAATTCTTACTTTCATCTAAGCTACTATCCATTACCATTTGTTATTAAAAATATAAATATATAATCTAATCGTCGAAAGAAAAAATATAGAGTTAAACTGTTAATGTTTTGTCAGAAAATCATTAGAGATAATGTGACATAGATTTAAATTGCAAAAATGAGTGAAATAATCTTTACTCAAACTATAAGACTTATCCTATTTCATGATAGGGTCAAATTTTTTTGTACCTCCCAATAAATATTTTATTATTCCCTATAAAATTTGAAAAAAGAATGAATTAATGGGCGGGAACCCCAATGAAGAAACAGAAGAACTCGGAAAAGCTGAAAAGTTGTACATGGAAACTCTGGGTCACATGCACTATTCATTCTTCCACAGAGCCCACACCACTTTCATATTCAAACCTCAACAGAATACCAACTAGTCCATAATAAACAAAACAAAAAGTTAGTTAAATACACGCTCCGTTTCCTTCTTCAGATATTTTGCTTTATTCAAAAGCTTATAGGCATTTTGAAATCTGTAACCTAAACTTCAAATTCAAATCGTCTTCACTCCCTTCTCTTATCCTTATATGTAAGTTTCCCATCTTTACATCTTTATATGTTATACGAATATTACATTTCTACTTTTTTTTTTGCTTTCAAGCAAAGATGACATAATGTAGAAGCCAACTTATCTCCTTTCTTTATTATAAGTGAAGGTTTATTTGCAATTGAAGGAGTGCTTATATTTGTTATACTTCTCGATTCTTTTCTTTTGTTCATTTTCGATTTGTTTGTGTCAATGTATTCGTAGCTGTTGAGCACGGCTTGATTTGTTGGAGAATCGTGTTAGTATATTTTAGAGATGGAGAAAAGGAAATGGTTGTGGAAGACAAAATCTTCAGATAGAAGCTCCGGGGAAACGGATAGTTCATCTGAGAGATTCTCTGACGAACAGGTAGATCAACATTGACTAGATTTACATTCTTATCATTATTTGTTCATCAATGTTTCCAGCTATGATTGTTCTGAAGCTATATTCACAGAACGCGACAATGCAAATTTGATATCAACTAATTTGGCTTCTAATTTGAAGGTTTTTTTTTTTTTGTAAATTAACGATGAGGTGAGTTTCGAACCAGGACCTTCTAAGCTATTCGATTAACTCTAATTTCAAGGTTTAGCAGTGCAATTGAAATACTGGAAAGAAGTTAGTTGTGTTTGTTGGAGGAATGACATATAATATATGGAATTGGAGGGATTCCGATACAATTTTTTCTATCGCTTATATTAAGGCCTCGTCCACTGCACATACTTAATGCGGACACCCACTTAACTAGCTTTCCTTTCAGGTTCCTCTTGTATATAATCATACTCAAATTGTGTAGTTTTGGGAATCTCATCAATATGATTAAGTAAAATCAATTTATGAATTGATCAGGTTGATTTGGCCTTCAATGCTATGTTTTTCTACTTCGTTTTGTGTGTGTGTGTGTTTTTTGTAAATTAGCGATGAGGTGAGTTTCGAACCCAGGACCTTCTGGCCACTAGCAAAAGCCTTTTCCACTAGGCTAATCGATTAACTCAACTTCGTTTTGTGTTCTTAAGTTTCAATTTACAGTTCTCCAAGTTAACTTTTTGCCGGACTTCCCTCTTATTTGTCTACTATGGCACTCTAGAACCTTTTCTTGCTTTCTGTGCTCCTGAACAGAATTAGTTACATTTCTTTAAAAGATTGATGGACAATATGAGATTGGTATATGTTGCATCTTGCAAGCTTGTAATTGTTCTATTATACCTGATGAGAGTAGTGTCCTAATCAGATGTTTGTTGTGCCTGCCTTTTTACAGGACCCCTCAAAAGAATCTCCAAATAACAACACACAATCACCAGAAGTCACATCTAAATCTCCTGTAGATGATCAATTCAAGGATAGTATAAAAAGCCTCACGGAGAAATTATCGGCTGCTCTTGTTAATGTTAGTGCAAAAGAAGATTTAGTGAAGCAACATGTAAAAGTTGCCGAAGAAGCAGTTGCAGGTATTAGCTCAAGTGATATATTTTAGATCCGTGTCTTTCATAGATTACGAAGTTGAAGTATTTGTTTGTGAATTTTTTGTTGTGCAATTCTGTTGTGAACTGTTTTATTTTGTGATTCACTATGAGATCTAATAGTCTCCACAAGAAAGTATTTCATCCAAATATCTGAGAGGTTTCGTTACTCAAACTCTCATAAATTATCTTTCAATTCTAGCATTCACTACTCGTCTTAGGTTATATGTATTTGACTTCTAGGATGGGAAAAGGCAGAAAATGAAGTGGCAGCTTTAAAGCAGCAGCTTGAGGCAGCAGTTCAGCAGAATGTTTCCTTGGAAGTTCGGGCAACCCATCTTGATGGTGCTTTAAAGGAATGTGTAAGGCAGCTAAGACAATTAAAAGAAGAGCAGGAGCAGAGAATGAGTGATGATTTGGTTGACAAAACCAGCAAACAGGAATCAATTAAGGCCGAGCTGGATGTCAAGACTCCTGATCTACAGATTCACAAAGATCGTCCCTTGTCTGAGTATTTAGCTCCTGTTGTTGAAAAGGTCGATAAACAAGCTAGCAAAGCTGAGTATCCGTTACGTCTTGATCCTAGTATCTGTCTTAAGCTTGAGTCTCTTGAGAAGGAGAACTCCATGCTCAAGGCTGAACTCCTCTCTAGCTCAGAGGAGTTAGAAATCAGAACTATTGAGAGGGATTTAAGTACACAAGTTGCTGAAACTTCAAGTAAGCAACAGCTTGAGAGCATGAGGAAACTGGCAAAAATTGAAGCTGAGTGCCGGAGGCTACACGCACTTGCTCGCAAAACATCTAATTTCAATGATCAGAAGTCAGCTGCTTCTTCTACATATGTTGAATCACTTACTGATAGTCAGTCAGACAGCGGGGATTTAGTAAGTTCAGCAGATATTGATTTATGTAAGAAGAGTAAATCTGTTCATTATGATGTAGCACCTAGTTGTTCAGATTCTTGGGCTTCAGCCCTTATTGCTGAACTGGATCAATTTAGAAATGAAAAGGCTACAACAAAAAATCTGACTGCTTGCCCTGTTGAAATTGATGTTATGGATGATTTTTTGGAAATGGAACGACTTGCTGCATTGCCCGAGTCTGAGAGTAAAATTTCTTATACTGAATCTTGTGATATGGTGGATACTCCAAGTAATTTAGAGAAAGCAATGAAATCTGAGCTGGAAAATACGAGAAAACGCCTAGCTGAATTGGAAGAGAAATTAGAGAAAATGGAAGCAGAAAAGGCCGAGCTGGAGATAATGACTGGTAATATGAGAGATAAGCTTCAGAAGATAGAATCAGAGAACATAGAGCTAAAAAACTTGACTCTTGATATGTCTGATTTGAGGGAGAAGCTAAGGAAGACAGAGGCGGAGAAGACAGAATTGCAAAATATTTGTACTCATATGGCTAAATTGGAAGAGAAATTGGAGGAGATGGAAGCGGATAATGCTGAGTTGGGAAGCATGAAGTGTTGGTTGACTGAATTGAAAGGAAAGTTAGTGAACATGGAAGCAGAGAAGGCCAAGCTAGAAAATGATTTAGACCAGAGCCAAGACTCCCTCAGGGAAACCAAGGCCCAGTTGGAAGAAACTGAGACCAGGTTGCAGGAGTTTCAGATGGAACTAGCCTTAGTGAATGAGACTCATGAGAGGGTGAAGTTTCAACTCATTCATATGGAAGCAGAAGCGCGGACCAGTGCAGCACAGGTAGATTCTTTGAAGGTTCAAATTGAAAATGAAAAGAGTTCATCGGCTCAGTTGGCTGCAAAGTGCCTCGAGTTACAGAAAGTAGTTGAAATTCAGCAAACAACAAATTCTCACAAGGATGCCAAGCCAAAACAGGTTTTTCATTCTGGCACTTTATATACATAGGCCCATTGATATGCAGATATTGTCTTTTTGCGGTTATTAATGCATTCTAAGATAGTAGAATCTTGCTAAGATTACGAGTACTTGTTTCAGGAAGATCTAGATGTGGCTGCTGATAAACTTTCAGAATGTCAGAAAACAATAGCTTCTCTTGGCAGGCAGCTTGAATCATTAGCAACCTTAGAAGATTTCTTGATAGACACTGCAAATCTGCCTGGCTTCTCAGCAGGAGCTTCAATTGTTTCTAGATCAAGAGCCGATTTAGATAATTCGAAAATTGCAGAGGAGATTCCAAGGCATCGGGTGAATGGAAGTGATGAAGAATCGCCACCATATTCTTCATCACGTCCTTCATTGAGCAACAATAATATTACATCTAAAAGCCGAAACGGGTTTGGGAAGTTGTTTTCCAGAAGTAGGAACGGGATTCATGTTGAAAATAATCAAGGATGACAATTGAGTGTAAGTTTTGCATTTATCAGCATGCGAGAATTCATAATAAGTTTTCTTAGTAATGTATATTCCTCCAGAAACGCAGATATTCATGGTTACGTATCATTTGCCTCGATGATTTCGTACGCAGAGTTGCCTTTCTGGCTATGGGTTTAGGAATATACAATGACGAATATGGTCGACGATATTTTCTTTCTTCGTTCCTTCCTTCATTCACCCATTTATTGATTGCCTATTACTTTACAGATTGAATAAAGTGTTCAAAAAAATATGTATGTCTTCCTATTTCTCTATTTGCTTAAAACAATTTTACTCGAAATAATGTTGAAATACATTTTCATTTTGATGTAGTATGGAAGGGGAAGGGGAAGGGGAAGAGGAAGAGGAAAGGAAATGATAGTGAAATAGAAGCTTGAGGGTAAAGTTTGTTGAAGTTACATGTATATTAGCTAGTTTAACATGCAAGTGACGAAATTTGTGATTCAAAAGAAATGAACCAAAAGGTCCTGGTTCGAAACTCACATCTATCGCTAATTTACAAAAAAAAAAAAATGAAACATATATAATAAATTGAAAAAGAAGCTTCGTCCCCCGCATAATTTAATTGATAAGAGGTGTAGTATATTTCAAAATACGGGTATGTGAGATTACTATGTTTACCTTATTTGTATATTTCAAAATACGGGTATGTGAGATTACTAGGTTTCTCCTTTCTTTAGGAAAAGGAAGATTTTGTGTAAAAGTCGGAAAAGGATGATTTGTGTAAAAGTAGGAAAAGAAAAAGGCAGAAGCTATTGCAATTCAGGGAGACTACAAAAAAGATGAGGCAATGAAGAATGAAGCCATGTGGAATGTTTTCTTTCATTATTATCATTAGGGAAATATTATGAATTGAAGTCCGACCAAGAATCAAATAAAGTAGAAGACGATTAATAAGTCAGCGTGACACAACGATAGATGTTGACCACTCTTCAAAAGCTAATTTCACTATAGTGACTATTCATAAAACCTCACCAATTGGTTTGAGGAAGATGACATGAAAAAAGAGGAGTTTTTTCTTCCAACCTAACTTAAGACGGGTTAGTAAAACCTAACTTCATATCTGGACCGTTGGATCAAGATTAAATAGGTAGTTATGTTTTATGCTATTTTTATGGGTGCTTTGATGGACAATTTTTCCTTTTGATTAGTAAAACCTAACTCTATATATAGTTAGGCTCTAAGTATTTCTCATAGCCCTTGGTAAATTTACCGAAGACGAATTTTTATTTATTATGTCTACGTCTAAAACGATAAAAAAAATGAAGGGAGTATTTAGATAATGTTTTGTAAGGGGTGATAGATATTAATTAAAAGGAAGTTTGACTTATTCTTATTTGCCAAAATTCCTGACTATATTACGCCATTAGTTAAATCTCTAGGTTTCACATGACACCCATTGTGGAAAGTGGAAACCCATGTGAAGGCATCCGGATTTTAGGTTGCAACAAATACTATTAGTAATATCAAATAAGTGGAAAATGAAAAGGTGGGAACAAATAATACTGGATAGCTAAAAAGTTAACACTTATTTCTCAATCATACATGTTAGTTTTGTCCCAGACATGTAACCCAAAAGTGGCATGCATCTTCTTCAGAAAGCTAGAAGATTTGTTTGAAATTCATGGTGTATGTAGTAAATTCAAATCATATTTGTAGTCTTTTTGAAGCAAGACTACTTATTTTCTGGTGGAGGACATCAAGGATTGCACTTGATGCATGCCTATTGCCCTAATGTATTATTTTTTGTGTTCATAATAATGAGCAAGGTGACAGGTTACTCTTTCGATGATTTAAATTGATAGACGGTTTGATGATAGTTAAGGATTATGGAACGTGCAAGCTCGAAATTAACAGATTTATATATATATATATAACTGTGCTATTTAGATTTCTGGGTGATCGTTGTCAGCGATGGAACCAGGGGGGTAGGGGGCATGTACCCCTGGTTTCTGAAAGTTGTAACATATAATATAGAATATGTTAATCTAACAAGACTTAAGCTAGAGCAATTTGTAAAATTCTTCTATTTTCACAAGATTTGGCAGGGTTTGAATCCCTTTGGGTCTTTTTATTTTATTTTACTCACCATTTTATTTTCTTATTTTTAAATTGTGCCCTCCCTTAGTTATTTTAAATTTTATCTCCTTAAATTTCATCCTAATTCTGTTCCTGATCGTTGTCAATCGTCTATAGCACATAAAACAGACTACCATTGATGATTTCATTTTGTATTTGGCATTTTAAAATGATTTGAGATTTTGTGTTTTGACTTCGTATAGTTACGTCGTTGAATCTATTTATACAATTAGTTGGAGTGAATAAACTGAGATTATGATGAGTTATTTATATTGGTTGCGTATTGTGATTTGTGAATCAATTTAAATATAAAATTGGTCCGACAACGTAGTTGTGAGTGTATATATGTTGAGTTATATGTGTCAACGAATTCGTTTTCATTTCTGTTACAACATACATTTGTATAACTCGTCTATATGATGTTGGAAAAATCATTTAAAAATTTACTGAAATTGAATGTATAATTAAGATACTTTGATTTTTATAATTTATTATGACTAGCTATTAACAATCGAGCTCCATAATTTTTTAATAAATAAACTATCACGAATGTGTCCATACGTTCCAATAATTACTTGCATTGAATATAATGTCATTCGTGCCACTTAGTATTAGTTACTATTAGTGGCCATAAATCATAGTGTCTATTGAGTCTTCAAGTATTAATAACATTATGATAACAATTCCATTCAAAGTATTGTTAGATTCATTGCAGTTTGCTTTGATCCCAAGTTAATATTTGAAGGATCAAACATATTCGACTTGACACTATCTTAAAAAAGTTTACACAATATTTAAGAAATATTTAAATAACTCATAAAAACGTTACTATCAGTAATATATCAACTCTTTTGTAAAAATGCCCCCATTCAGTTCTCATTTTGTACTTCCTTAGGGAACTTTTGAGAGAACTGCCTTAGCACATAATGTAACTTACATATGTAATGATATCTTGGATCACTCTCGAATACCCTAGATGAGTTTTTTATTGCAACATAACTTAAAATGGGTTAGTAAAACCTAACTTTATATCTGGACCGTTGGATAAAAAAAACGTTACTATCAAAGATACTGTCTAAGTAAAAAGGACTTAGACAATACTCCCGCAATACCGTATATGGAATTCATAAAGGTGTCGGATACAATAAGTTTACATGTAAATAGATGAAGGTGAATTTGCAAGGGGTAAAAAAGGGGGCTATGATGGACATTTTTTTTTTTTTTTTCAAAAAGGAGGTTACCTTTGATTTTATTAATACGAATAATTCATTACAATCACCAAACATTAGTACAATTCGTAAACTCGTAAATTCAAGGAAAGATGCGACTAGCATCAAACTAGTGAGAGAAATTCTTCTCTCTGACCACTTCCTTGCTAGCAAGAGGGCTCGAACCCAAGACCTCCGCTAGAGGTGTCAGCATGCTTGCCACTAGAGCAAGATGTCTTGACAATGATGGACATTTTTGAAAGCAAATTGAAGAGACAAAAAGCCTAAGATAAGAAACCTTTCTTCATCACTACTTCACCATCACTCATCACTCATCACTGTCACATTTAATTACATCAATTTCATCATTTGGTCTTGAATTCATACAAGATATGATGATGTTGTTCAATCTTTAATTTGTAGGGTCTTCATTAGGTATGAATGTATGGATGTTTGAGCACCTTCACATTTCCAAGTTTAGCATTCACTACTTTCGCACTATTACTACTAGTTGTTTTCCTCTTTTTCCATGCAAAAGCCTCCAACCAATGACCAATCCGGTTGCGCCACCTCGACCCTCGCTTTGTATGTTCCTTGACGTTACTTCTTTTTATGATGCTTCTTTCACCATCATCTTCAATCACCTTTTTCTTCCATGCCGACGATGATGAGGCTATGCTATTGTCTTCCAAATTTATTGATATGAATGACTCTGCAAATAAACTAACTCTTAAAATTCGTTCCAGGAGAACTGCTACGGTTCATTAATAAAGACGAGCTATTTATCCATTGTGTCTGTAGTTACCTTGTTGACTGATGGAGGCAGTAGTAGTCGATTCATCTGGCTTTCTCTTGCGGTCGAGCAACGAACGAAAATCGAACACTTTGTGCAGATAGATAGAAGAAACAGAGGAAGAGGACTTGTGTTTGTTGTTATGTTGTTTTTTTGATAAAACAAGAAGCCTTTGGTGCAAGCATAAGGCACACACTCCTATTAACAATTCTTCTGGATGCAAATAACACCATGTTTTACCATCAATATTATGTTCTCTTTCCATTGATTCTCTTATGATATTATCTTATCATTATTTGGAACCAATATTTAGTTTCAAGAATGAATTTGGAGATACAAGAGGAAAAGGTTAAGAATGAAAAGAGTAGTGGTTGATTGAATATTGGAATGCAGCTACGTTCCTCTGTGGTATATATATGCGTGTGTCAGAGGATATGATATATAGACATTTGTGGTCCACCAAATAATCTAGGTTGGAGGAAATAGGCGAGGTTGCGAGTACTTTTCACTTTAACTTTTTTATCAATTAAACTATGCTTTCAAACTCCTTCTACTCATTTACAATTTTTTTTTTTAGGCATATACATCGATCCGTTGTTATATAAGAGCAAAGCTAACTACTAGATATTACTGAAAACTGTTACTTGTGTTATTTTATGTCAATCTTTGATCATCAACCAAATCAATTAAGTTGAATTGTGATGTGTGTGAAAGGATACACATAATACAATAACTTAATTGAGTCACTAAAATTGCATTGGGGGATCGCAGTATGCATAATCTGAAACTCCTGAAAGCTTCATCAATTCTTTCTAAATACTACCGTATCACTTGAATTCGTTCTCAACACGTCCTACGAACTCTTTTGAAACAGAACAGAAGGAAAGCAAAAAGAAACAAAAATCTAACATGAATAGATTGATTCATGCGCTGTAAGACATCAGGACGAATACAACTTCTCAAGATCCTCAGAAAATGTCTTCTTGATCACGTCTCTCTTGATCTTTAAAGCAGCAGTAATAAGACCGGATTCTGGGGTCCATGCTTCAGAAACCAGCTTGATCTTCTTAGGGATCTCGAATGTTGCCAGACGAGCTGCCTTTGCTGCCTATAAAAGGATAGACAACCATCATAAATCTTACAACTCACTCACTACTCATTACAATCACTAATTATTATATCTATTCTCAATTCAGGTAGTGACGGAGTCACAGAACAAGAATTTGCTTGGAGCGCTTTTTCTTATTTGTCATTCAAGGTAAAGAGAAAAGCGCATCCTCTAGGGCATGTGAGAATCTCTACACCCCATGCCAACTTATGTAAAGGCCAAAGCGTATGAGCTCGAACTAATTCAAGACTAAATAGGCTTAAATGGGAGAGTTGGGACTTCCACTACAAACATCATAACTTACAGATTGTGAAGTAAATGTAGATGCATACCTTTACAAGGGAACCATGAACTTCTTTCAACGTTTCTTCCTTCTCACACAATTCTGAAAAAGTGTCATGCTTGATTTCATTTCTAGAAGCAAACTCTTCCAAGCTGGCCCGAGAAGCCACAACTAAAGCCACACAGTAGCTATGGAAAGGATCAGCGTGCACCATAATATTGTCTATGTACGGGCTCACTATCACAGCAGCTTCGACCTGAAAACGAAGCATAAATCAAATGAACTCTTGCAACTTTTTGGTGTTCACTACTTCCATGAATTATACCTTTCCTAAAGAAACATATTCTCCATGCTGTAACTTTACAATATCCTTTCTACGGTCGATGATCTCAAGGCAACCATCAGAGTGGAACTGACCGATGTCTCCTGTGAAGAACCACCGAATACCCTTCTCATCAACCTTCATGTAATGACACCAGAAACATATCAAAAGAAATAGAGCAGATGCTTTTAGTAGTTGCAACAATGTAAAAGAAGAAAAAGAGAGTGATGAGGCTTAGGCTGAAAGCCAATCTCCTACCTTGTAAACTTCTTTAGTCTTCTCCTCATTTTTAAAATATCCAAGAGTGACATTTGGTCCACCAACAAGAATCTCTCCTCGAGGCTTTGGAGAATCGCTAGTTAGATATCCACCCTCAGGCCAATCTATCAACTGAAAAGCAAATGCAAACATTAACAAAAACATACACATATGTAGAAAGTAAAATATATACTACATCAACAGTTAAGATTATATGTATTGAGTGAAAGATGTCAAGTCAAAACTCATAGCAGGGTGAAGGAAATAAATCAAATATGCGATGGTGCAAAGGATAACATGAGAGGCCTTCAACTTTTCCTCTAAAGTTCCAACCGGATTACATGACTTGAACAATGTACTATAGTCATAGAGGCCACAACTTATTGCTGTAAGCGAGCAATCTACATAAGGCAATTACGGCAGTGCAAGCCTTGATGGGGATGAAGCCGAATTAGCTAAGGTCTTTCTTCTAGAAGACTGGAAAACAACATAGAACCATTTGCTGCTACAGAACTTGAGTATGGTCCTTATCTATATTACCTTAATATAAGAGCAAGGCAAGGGAGCTCCAACACGTCCAACAGAAGTATCATCAGACTCACTAAATGTTCCTCCAGCACAAGTCTCAGTAAGACCATAACCTTGGCCAATAGGAGCACTGCAAAAAACATACCCAGGAACAAAGCCTTAGTTTCAAGCAAGTACATGCACCAACACCTATTGTCAGCTTATATGGATTTTGAAGTTGTCAAGTTACCATCAGATAGCCAATAATTCAGTTGCCTTTATATGTTCTTTACTAGTATATTACCACAAACACACATTTTAACCACAGATTTGCATCTTTGGTATATAGTAAAGTTACTGAAACATAATCATGCAGGTATATCATACTTACCCTAGACATATATTGATAAATCTTTGAGTATCACTTGAAAGGGGTGCTCCTCCAGACAGTATAAAACGAATACGCCCTCCCAAAATTGCTCGAACCTTCTTAAACACAAAAAGGTTCCAAAGAAGCCTCTCCATGCCCCATGCTCCAAACCAACTACCATTAATAGCGGACAATCTTCGGGAATATGCTAAATTAAACAATGTCTTAGAAAATCCACCCGTAGCATCTACCTGCAAAAATCAATTCAAATTACCCTCCAAATAAATGAGTTTGACATTGATCATTAATGGCCATAATTGAAAAAGGAATGGGTGGGAAGATTATTCACAAACCTTATTGAGCACACCTCCGCGAACACGATCAAGAATTGCTGGGACAGCTGTCATCAGTGTTGGCCTTAACATGGAAGCATCTCCTTTTGTACCCCTTTTTATTTTATTTGAAGTATCAGTAAGAGTCAAGGGAGTTCCATATCCTATTGAACTTCCAGTAGCTGCTATAACGTTCTGTGTTCAAAGTGGATGTTCATAAATTCTACAATCACCCAATCAAGGACAACTGGATTTGAAGAGAAAATAACAATCTTAATGAACTAATAAAACAATATACCTCAGCAGCCAGTTCAAGAACATGAGCAAGGGGCAGATATGCTAAGTAAACATCTTTGCTTCCAAGGCCAGGGACAATAGTCATAACAGCAGCCACTGTAGCTAAAACATTGCCATGTGTCATCACCACACCCTGTAGTGGCCATGGGAAAATGCACGCTTTATGAGCACAATTACACCTGCTTAGACTTAAATAACTAATTCTATTCATGTTTTGGTTCACATAAATCATATGTTGATCCTAAGATTATCCACCAACTCCAAATGAATAAGACACTTGGATACCTTAATTACATATCTGGAAACAGTTCTACACATATGTTCTGCCTACCTTTGGCAAGCCAGTGCTTCCACTTGTATACATTATCACAGCAATGTCAGCTGCAAGGGGAAGCTCTGGATCTATGGGGTTCTCACGGCCAAGTACTTCTACATCAGAAAAGGAGGTAATCTTCCAGCTATTGCTTCCTGTTACCAGAGAGGGTTCAGAAGGAAAATCGTCATCAATGCATATTACACGTTTGACAGTATCGAGTTGCCCGCCTATATCTTTAAGTTTCTTTAGCTCTTTCCCTCCACAAATCACTGTTGTAACCTCAGTCTGAAGAACAAATAGACATTACATAGGTATGTGTTACTAGTGTTTAATGACAATTATACCATATACACCAATTGTTTTAAAGATTCACTGGGAAACATATAATATACTTATAAGAAGGTATTGAGAGAGAGATGCGAGTGTGATACCTCATTTAAAGAGTAGCAAAGAGCTTCCTCTCCCAGAGATGCATAAATAGTCACTACAGTGACATTGCGCCTGAAGCAACCCTGAGGAAAGATAGATAACACTTTATCAACATTCGATTCTAGTATCTCTGAAATGAAATGTATGTATGTACCATGAGGCCAATGCTAAGAAACAAGATAAAAAGAAAGGGCTCACCTGAAGTGAAATGAACCATTTGTCACATGTATCAGCAAAGATGGCTACACGCTCTCCCCTCTCATGCCCGAGTTGGGATAGACCAGAAGCAAAGTTGCAGACAACTTGGAACGCTTGGGCGTAACTCAACCACTGGTATTCGCCCAGATGAAGCTTCTCGAACGACTTCCCATCTGCAGAAGTCTCAACATCTTTTGAGATTAATCTCCGAGTCCCGAGAAACCTCTTGGCATGATTCTGTTTGCATGATTGCTCAAAAAGCTCGGCAAGAGTGGTAATGCCTTCCCACCATGAATCCACCGGAAACTCAAACCTATAATTTCGAATGGTATATCCTTCCTCCCCAGCAACACGTATGCCACGCTGTTTCCCCTTCTTCTTCGAATTTCTCATCACCAGTGTGAACACAATAGGAACCAGAATGCCAACCATGTAAGGATTCATCTTTCTTGATTAAAATACACCTGAAAACAAGTAAATAACAACACTTTTAAAAAAGACAATCAATGTAATAATCTCACTCATTATTACAACATTTTCACACAATAGACCGTGGATTATGTACCAAAAATTACAGCTTTATGAATATAGGTTGATTTAATCAAAATGCCAACAAAATTGAATATATTACATAATCAACAATAATACTCCAGACAACAAGAATCACAATAAACACGATACGTTACTAACAATGCCAAAGATTAATTTATGTCTAAGAGATTGCTCAATAAGATCTAATTAAGCTGATAATGAATGAGGATATACAAATAGAACAAGTGGATGAATTGATGTAAAAGAAAGAAACCTTTGATGGGTAGTTTTGGAAGAGTAGGAAATGATATGAAGAGGAAGAAAAAGAGTTCGTGTTTATGTGTATGTGGTCGCGGAGAGATCGAGAGTTGAGAACACAACAAACACACTTACTTCTTTGTCTTCTTCGCATGCCACATTGCCACCTACGTCTTTTGTCTAATTGGATTTTCTCTTTATTTTCGACTCGTATCATTTACTATCGATTGGGCGTATCACCTTTTTTTTTATTTTTTATCATACGATATAAGTTAAAATAGTTCATAACAATAAGGGTAAATGATTGCTGACATCACTTACGTTTGAAAAAAAGTCAGTTAAATCACTCATGTTTCAAAAACGCTAGTTAGATCACTAACGTTTAAAAGGTCACTCCATCAGATTTTTGAAGGGTATTTCTGTCCAGACACATTTTTTCCTCTCTTATTAACACATTGACCCCAATACTGATATTACAGTTTTTCCGATTTCTTTTTTAATATTTTTTCGATTTTTTTTTCTATTTTTTCTCGATTTCTTTTTTGATTTCTTTTTCGACTTTTACTCAATTTTTTTCGGTTTATTTTATTTTATTTCTTTTTTGATTTTTTTCTCGATTTCTTTTCGATTTCTATTTTGATTTCTTTTTGGATTTCATTTTTCGGTTTTTTTTAATTTCTTTTTTGATTTGTTTATCGATTTCTTTTTCAATTTCTTTTTCAAATTTTTTCTTTCAGTTCTTTTCCGAATTTTTTCAAGATTTGTTTTTTCGACTTTTTTTCAACTTTTTTTTCGTTTTTTGTGTTTCTTTTCTCGATTTCTTTTTTCTAAAAAAATCAAGAAAAATTGAAAAAGAAATAAAAAAATCGAGAAAAATTGAAGAAGAAATAATAAAAAAATCGAAAAAGAAATCAGAAAAGAAATCTAAAAAGAATCGTAAACAAAATTGAAAAAATCAAAAAAAGAAATCGACAAAAAGTCGAGAAAAATTGGAAAAAGAAACTAAAAAAGCCCGAAGAAAATCGAAAAAGACATTGAAAAAAATCGAAAAAGAAATCAAAAAAGAAATCGAGAAAAAATCAAAAAAGAAATCCAAAAAATATCAAAAAAGAAATCGGAAAAATTGTAATCTCAGGATTGAGGTCAATGTGTTAACAAGAGTTAAATTGACTGCTTTTGAAAGGAAAAAATGTGTTTGAACATAAATACCCTTCAAAAATCTGATGGGGTGACCCGAATGAGTTGTTGACCTAAAGTCGATACTCTTTTGTTTTGATAATAACAAATTACAATTGAGCGCTAATCATTTTATTAAGTGACTTCTACAGTGCGCGAGGCACATATTTCAAGTCAAGTCGCAAGGCGTCCTAGTTATTGTGTTGGATGCGTTTAGGACCTTGTGTAAGGAATACTCTCAAACTTATTAGATGTTTCGATAATGTTCGATTGAGAGGCGATGTTTTAAAATGCTTAAATGTTTTAATCATCTCGTGTATTGTTCATTTACGATTTGTAAGTTTGATTATCTCTTAATTTTTATGAAAATGACTTTGTGTTATTGGAATGAAAATTAAGGAAGAATCAATGAGCAAATTGTCTTTGAAAAGTACAGGCCATCGTGACACCCATCGTGACCCTTGTCTCACGATGGGGTCTCACGATGAAGTCCCAAAAAAGGCAGAAGGTCATCGTGTCACCCATCGTGCCACGATGAGTCTCACGATGGCCCTATGCATTTGAATTGTGGCCGTCATCGTGACACCATCGTGACACTAGTGACACGATGGGCCTCACGATGAAGCTGAGAAATCCGAACGTTGGTTCGCCATCGTGAGGCTCATCGTGCCACGATGGGACTCACGATGGGGGTTTCTATATAAGGATTTCAAGTCCGAAAATTAGAAACCCTTCTTGCAAAATTGTGAAAAATCATCCTAAACATTTCTCAAAGAGCAAAGAGCCTTCTCAATCTTTCATTGCCATTACATCTTGATTGTGAAGAGGTATTCCATAGATCTTTATTGTACTACTCTTAATTCATCCATTGAGGGATATATTGTACAAGAGTAAAATTGTTCTTAATTTCAAACATACATTTGTAGAAATCCTAAGAAGGGTTCTTGGGTTCCTAGTTGTTTTTAGGAGTGGAAATCCTAGAGTTGAGGCTTTGGGTTTCTAGCTAGGGTTAGCTAGAAGTATTAGTTGATTGCTTGTATTGAACTCCGGGGGTTTTCATATTCGTAATCACTTTCCGAAATCCCAAGGTTGGAAAGCCGAGGGTCGAGCACGTAGGGTATCCGAAGCTCGCTAAAATCTTTGTGTATTTACTTTCTTGTATTGTTTACTTTGTGCACTTGATTTTAGCATCTAGGAATTATCGAAAAAGTTGTAATAGTTTCGTTAATCCTTATTCACCCCCCCTCTAAGGATCGTATTTAGCCTAACAATTGGTATCAGAGCCCGTGTGTGTTGAATTTGAGCTTAACATCTCTACACTAGTGATCATGGGTGAAATGGCTAAGGATGGAGGGTCATCTACTAGACCTCCTTGGTTCGATGGTTCTAACTATGATTATTGGGCGGATCGGATGGAGACGTTTGTTACGGGGCAAGATTTCGCCTTGTGGCGTGTCATAAAGAAAGGACCATTCATTCCTAAGAGGACAAGAACTATTTTGGGAAGTGGACATAAGTCGGGTGTTCCGGATGCCAAGATCATTTCGGATAAAGATAGTGATGAACAAAAGAGGGATAAAGAAGAGTTCAATCTTTTACGTCTTCAAGCAATGGAACGGGGAAGAGACACCATCGTTGTTGAAGAAATCGATATCTTCGATGAGTATGATGATCTTTGTGAGGAAGATAAAAGAAAGTTATCTCTCAATTCTAGAGCCAAGAACTTGATTCACATTGCCGTGAGCTTGGAATTCTATGGAAGCATCAAGTGCTACAAGACCGCAAAAGAAGCTTGGGATTGTTTGGAGAATACTTATCTCGGGGATTCCAAAGTCAAGAACACAAAGATTAGATTACTCACCAAAGAATATGAGTTGTTTAGGATGAAGGAAGGAGAAACTATTCTAAAGTTTCAAACAAGATTGAACACCATCCTAAACAATCTCAATGGACTTGGGAAGACCTTCACCATTGGCGAGATCAACAACAAGATTCTTGAAGCGGTCACCAAGGAATATAGGGCCAAGATGGGTCAAGTGGAGGAAGCAAACGACTTGAACAAATTTCCCACGATGGATCTTTATAGTCGGTTGTTTAGTGAGGAGCTAGTGATCACAAGCCGGATGGATGAACCTAGCTCAAAGTCTTCGGGAAAGCAACTTGCCATACAAGCTATTCAAGGCCTCATAACAAATGAGAGTGATGAAGAGGATGACAATTTGGCCATGATTTCTAGGCACTTCAAAAAGTATTTGAAGTCCCAAAAAGGCCATGACTTCGCTTCAAAGAATTACAACAAGTTTGATGGAAAGGAAAGAAAAGGCAAATCCAAGGACTCGCGAAAGTACAAAAGTGATCCACCAAAATGTTTCGAGTGCAACAAACCGGGTCATATGAAAGTGGATTGTCCAAGACTCAAGAAGAAAGCCCAACACAACAAATCCATGAAGGCAACTTGGGATGAAAACTCTTCGGACTCGGATTCCGAATCCGAAGTCGAGGAGGTTGCACATGTGGTTTGCTTCATGGCAAATGACGCCCTTGAGGTAACTTCCGACTCCTATTCTAGTTCCGATGATGAGCTTGAATGTGAATGTGATTCACATTGTGTCTCATTTGATAATCTTAATATTTGCAATGAACATCTTGTGGGTTATAGTGAGACACAAAAAATGAAGTATCGTGAAGTTCAACAAACAAACAAAGTTTTAAATGATAAAATTGTTGATCTTGAAAACAAGTTGACCCTAGCTTCTCTTGAGATTAGTGCTAAGAAAGATTCGGTTGATCTTGAGAAAAGAGAGCTTAAGCAAAATTTGGCAAAAGCAAATGCTCAAATTGATGAGTTAAAGTGCGAACTTGCCAAGTTTGATTTGAGAACCGGTAAATTGGATGAAATACTTGGTTCTCAAGTTAGACAAGTTGCTAAAAGGGGCTTAGGTTTTGAAAAAGACGATACTCATATTTTAAACCGTGCTTCTTCATCCATAATTTTTGTGGGCTCGAAAAATCTACAACAAGATGAACATGTTCCATCTATTCCCGAAAAGGATTCTAAATCCTTAAACCATGGACATGTTTCATCTCCTCTCACAAAAAGGCCTAAAGTAAAATTTAGTTGCACTTATTGTCAATTGGGAAATCATTACTCTAACATGTGCCCAATTAAGAGGATGTTGTATGTATGTAGACATAACCCCGAGAACTCAACGCATAAATGGGTAGCTAAGAAGTGCTACTCCAAAACTAACCCCCAAGGACCCAAAAATATTTGGGTACCAAAAGTGAATACTTGATCATGTTTGTAGGTACACCGCTCGACCACAAGGAAGAAAAATATGTGGTTGGTCGATAGCGGGTGCTCAAGGCACATGACGGGGGATGCATCTTTATTTTTGAAAGTGGGATACAAATCTAGTGGATCGGTTACGTTTGCTAACAACGGTTCCGCCAAAGTTATTGGTAAAGGTATTGTTGGTAAGGAAAAATGCTTTAAAATTAAAGATGCCTTACTTGTTGAAGATGTAAAATTCAATTTGCTTAGTGTGAGTCAATTATGTGATAGTGGTTTCAATGTTGTCTTTTCCAAAGATGATTGCATAATCTCGCATGCTACTTCTTCTCTTGTATTACGTGGCTTCCGCTTGAATAATGTTTATTATGTCGACTTTGATAAAGTTGAAGTGAGCAATGTATGCATGAGTGCGGTTGTTGACAATGTTGATTTATGGCATAGAAGGCTTGGGCATGCTAGTATAGATTTACTTGCTAAATTGTCTAAGCATGATCACGTAAGAGGATTGCCTAAGATCAAGTTTAAAAAGGGTATTCTATGTGATTCATGTCAACTTGGTAAAATGCATAGATCTTCTTTTAAATCGGTTAAAAACATTTCTACCAAATGTGTACTTGATCTTCTTCATATGGATTTATTTGGTGAAATGGATGTGGTTAGCCTTGGTGGCTCCAAGTATGTTTTTGTCATTATTGATGATTACTCTCGTTTTACTTGGGTCATTTGTCTTGCAAATAAGAGTGATGCGTTTAAAGAGTTTGCTAAGTTGTGTAGAAAGATCACAAATGAAAAGGAGACAAAGATCAAGGCAATTCGAAGCGATCATGGAGGTGAATTCGAGAATGCAAAGTTTGAGGAGTTTTGTGACAATGAAGGAATTCACCACAACTTCTCGGCTCCTAGAACACCTCAACAAAATGGAGTAGTGGAACGCAAGAATAGAACGTTACAAGAGATGGCCCGAACAATGTTGAATGAGCACAACCTCCCAAAGTATTTTTGGGGACATGCAATTCAAACCGCATGTCATGTAATCAATCGGGTATCTCTAAGACCTTCTTTAAATAAAACTCCATATGAACTTTGGTGGGGTATGACACCAAGTATCGGTTATTTTAGAGTGTTTGGTAGTAAATGTTATATCTTGAACACTAAAGATAACCTCGGTAAATTTGACGCCAAATCGGATGAGGCAATTTTCTTAGGTTATTCTCCACATAGTCGCGCTTACGTCATCTATAATAAAAAGGATAGAATTGTGCAAGAATCTATACATATTACTTTTGATGAATCTAATCCTTTTACTAAGCATATTGTTCAAGATGATGATGAGCCATTAGGTGTGGAAAATGAAAATGCTCCAACCTTGGTGGAGAAACCGGTAGAAGAAAATGGCGTGTCAAATACCGAGAAGGAGACAATTGTTGAGGGGGAGCTTGATATTGAAACGGAGACTCAAGATGTGAATGACTACTTGCATGGGCGAACTCACGAGGATTTGCCCAAACCAACAAGAACGGTCAAGAATCATCCACCGAGTCTTATGATAAGTGATATCTCGAAAGGGGTAACCACTCGCTCTTCCTTTAATAATGTATGTCTCCATAGTGCATATGTCTCTCAATTTGTTCCTACAAATGTTAAACAAGCTTTAGACGATCCCGAATGGGTTATTTCTATGCAAAAAGAACTTGAACAATTCGAAAGATGTAAAGTTTGGCATTTAGTTGAAAAACCTCTTGATCGAACAATTATTGGAACAAAATGGGTTTTTAGAAATAAACTTGATGAAACCGGTGTTGTTTTAGTTAATAAAAGCCGACTTGTTGTTCAAGGTTTTAACCAAATCGAAGGGGTTGATTTTGATGAAACTTTTGCACCCGTTGCTAGATTAGAGTCCATTCGTATCATTTTAGCTTTCGCTAGCTACATGGATTTTAAACTACATCAAATGGATGTGAAAAGTGCTTTCTTAAATGGCTTTTTGGAAGAAGAAGTGTTTGTAAAACAACCCCCGGGTTTTGAGGATTTTAAATATCCTAATCACGTTTTTAAACTAGATAAAGCTCTTTACGGGTTGAAACAAGCACCTAGAGCTTGGTATGAGAGACTTAGCACACATTTAATTGTCAATGGTTTTAAAAAGGGGAAGCTCGATTCCACGCTTTTCCTTAAAACCAAGGGCAAACATCTCATTGTAGTTCAAATTTATGTTGATGATATTATTTTCGGTTCTACTAATGACTTGTTGTGTGAGGAATTTGAGAAACTCATGACTAGTGAGTTTGAGATGAGCATGATGGGAGAGCTCAACTTCTTCTTGGGACTTCAAATTAAGCAAATGAATGATGGGATCTTCATCTCACAAAGCAAGTTCACGAAGGAGCTCTTAAAGAAATTCAACATGGAGGATGCTAAAGTAATCAATACACCAATGGCAACGGCGACAAAGTTGGATAAAGATGAGCAAGGTGAGACTATAAATGACACTTACTATCGAGGTATGATTGGCTCACTCCTTTATCTTACCGCTTCTAGACCGGATATAATGTTTTCCGTTTGCTTATGTGCTCGTTTTCAAGCATCCCCTAGAGTTTCCCATGAGAAAGCCGTTAAGAGAATTCTTAGGTATGTTAAGGGGACCGTAGATTTTGGCCTTTGGTATCCTCGGAATAAGAATTTTGATTTGGTAGGATACTCGGATGCGGATTTTGCGGGTTGTACCTTAGACCGTAAGAGTACGAGCGGCACATGTCACTTTCTAGGACATAACCTTACGTCTTGGGCTAGCAAGAAACAAAATAGTGTAGCACTATCTACCGCCGAAGCCGAATATGTAGCCGTAGGAAATTGTGTCGCTCAAATTCTTTGGATGAAACAAACCTTAGAAGACTTTGGACTTAAGTTTGATCATATTCCGGTTCTATGCGATAACACTAGTGCCATCAATATTGCTAAGAATCCCGTACAACATTCCCGAACCAAGCACATTGAGATTAGACACCATTTCATTAGAGACCATGTGCAAAAGGGGAACATTGACTTGAGGTTTGTTGGCACAAATGATCAACTTGCGGATATATTCACCAAGCCTTTAGCCGAGGACCAATTCAATAAGATAAGACGTGAGCTCGGGATGCTTGATTCATCTTCTTTTTGAATTGTATATTTATGGTTTGATGTTGTTCATGTGTTTATGTGCTTAAATTGAGGGGGAGTCGTGCCTTAAAGACTCCAATAGGTGTTTTGTTTGAGGGGGAGTCGTGCCTTAAAGACTCCATTATATGCTTTATTTGAGCTTTTATCGTTTTCGTTTCATGCCATATATGTGTGTGTTTCGGTGGAATGATGAGCCATATGATGTGTGGGTATCTTGGTCTCTCCGTTGGTTAATAGTTTGTGGAAGTCGGGAGTAAATGGACGCTCGTTTGGATGTTGGATGGATGTCTTTTTGTTGAGAATTTGTTCAAATTTTCGGACCAAAAGAATTTTCCATCGTGCCACCATCGTGACACCCCGGTCCCACGATGGGTCTCACGATGACCCACTGGAACTTTTTGGGCTCCATCGTGACCCCATCGTGTCACTAGGTCTCACGATGGGCCTCACGATGGGCGGGTTATTTAAGCGTTTTCTTGCAGATTTTTTCATTCAAACTTGTTCCAAAACCCTCTCAAACGATTTTCCTCTCAAATCTTCAACTCAAAAACGTCTATTTCACTTGTTTTCTTCAAATTACCCTCAAAATTGTTAAACCCATTACCTCCCATCTCCAAAGTACCATCCTTTTCTCACAAACATGTCTCGTCAAAACTCCAAACGGGCAAGAACTTCTTCTAGTGGTCGTGGAGCATCATCCTTGCAAAATCCCTCACTCACAAATGAGGTTGTTTCTCGGGGGGGGGGCAAGAGAGGAATCCGGGAACGACGAATTCTTGAGGGGAGCTTTGTTGACATGGAGGAGTAGTGCTGGAAAGGAGTCGGGTAACCCGTTACCCGCTCGAGCACCCGGCTCGAGTACTCGACTCGATAGACTGCTCGATAGTTAAGGAGTAGGGTAGGGGTACAAGGTTGTGCTCGTTTGAAATACCCGACTCGCTCGATAAATACTCGGTCCGTTAATAAATGAATAAATATATTAATAATTTTAATATATATGTTAAAAGTAATTATCAATAATTAAGATTTGTACATTTTATTATGAATATTTGAAATAATTAAGCCTCATTTAATTTATTAATATTTTAAATAAACCAAAACATTTTTTATTTATGTTAAAAAATAAGTTCTTTTCATTTTTACCTTAACGAGTCGGGTATTTATCGAGTCGGGTCGGGTAATTGCCTTAACGAGCGGGTAATTATCGAGTCATGTTTCTTATCGAGTCGAGTCGGGTACTAAAGTCGAGCTCGATACCTTATCGAGCGAGTCGGGTAATACCCGTTAGCTTACCGAGCGGGTCGGGTATTTATCGAGTCGGGTACTACCCGACTCCTTTCCACCACTATGGAGGAGTTTCAAGGTACAAATTTTTGGTCTTCTATTGAGTTTCAAGGTTGGGAGAAATTTGTTACTCATAAATGTCCTATCTATCCGGATTTGGTATATTATTTCTATGAGCATGTGTCCATTGAATATGCTAGGGCTGTTCATCATGTTAATTTTTACTTGAGATTTGCAAATCGACAAAATTTTAAGTATGGTAGTGGAGAACTTGAGGAGGATTTTGGTCTATTATCTAGAGGATATGATTCCTATCCAAAAGTGGATTTGCCGGTTAATACCACTAGATTTGTGGAAATGGCGCAAGTTTTGAATAATGGAAGGAGTCGTGGAACAAAGGATCCTATCCCGTGGGTTCAATTATTTACGGGAGAGGATAAATTTATGACCGCCATTGCCAAATCCGTACTTCTTCCTACGGGGTCACAAGCTAGTGACATCAACCAAGTGACTTCCGCTTTTGTGTATGAGATGAAGATGCGGAATCACATAAATCTTCCGACGCTAATTGGGCAACACATGGAGTATGCTCTTGCCACTACCAAAGGGTCTACTCTTCCTTATGGTATGCTCATATCTCATATCATGTTGAAATGGGGATTTATGCCTCCTGGAACTCCTTTGCCGGACTCCAAATATCTTCGACAAATTGGGCAAAGTAGTTTCAAGTTCAGAAAGGTGGTGATGTATAATGGAAGAATTTGGGCACCTTGGGAGGTTGAGGAAGCATCGGAGGAGGATAGGGTTGAGCTTGTGAAGCTCTTTGGTAGGCAACTTCCCTCGACTCATATGGCAGCACCTGCAGGAGGGAGTGGTGAGGCAGGTTGTTCGAGTCAGCCTGTGGAGACTCAGGGTGAGGTTAGTGTTGAGGAGCAGCTGCGTCTTCTTGCAGAGAATCAGAAGATGATCATGAAGACTCAGAAGAAACAAGGAAAGATGTTAAAGGGGCTCCTCAAGTTCATGGGTTGTTTTGGTAGGAAGCAGGGGGCCAGTGCAGAGGATTTACAGTGTTTGGAGTTCTCAGATTCTGACGAGGCCACCCCTTCAGCTCATGTTGACCATGGCACTCCTGTCCGTCCTGAGGATTTTGGCTTTGATAGTGCCGATGGCATGGACTCGTTCCGTGGAGAGCACTATGACTGATGGCTCGGACCACCACTTATGTGCTTATTGACTGTTTTTTATTACTTATCTATGTCTTTGGACCCTTTTTGATGCTAAAGGGGGAGAATGTTTTTTAATTATTACAACTCTGTTTCTTTTTTATTGTGTTATGGTTGATACTTTTCTATATGCTTTCATGCTTGTTGTTGCTTTATTGGTTTTTTGGTTTGTATAGCATGTTGGTTAACGAAACAGGGTTGAAATCTTATGTTGAGGGGGAGCCTTGCTTATATTGTTTATGTCTACTCCCTCTCAGCATAAGTTAATTTGTTATCATCAAAAAGGGGGAGTTTGTTGACCTAAAGTCGATAATCTTTTGTTTTGATAATAACAAATTACAATTGAGCGCTAATCATTTTATTAAGTGACTTCTACAGTGCGCGAGGCACATATTTCAAGTCAAGTCGCAAGGCGTCCTAGTTATTGTGTTGGATGCGTTTAGGACCTTGTGTAAGGAATACTCTCAAACTTATTAGATGTTTCGATAATGTTCGATTGAGAGGCGATGTTTTAAAATGCTTAAATGTTTTAATCATCTCGTGTATTGTTCATTTACGATTTGTAAGTTTGATTATCTCTTAATTTTTATGAAAATGACTTTGTGTTATTGGAATGAAAATTAAGGAAGAATCAATGAGCAAATTGTCTTTGAAAAGTACAGGCCATCGTGACACCCATCGTGACCCTTGTCTCACGATGGGGTCTCACGATGAAGTCCCAAAAAAGGCAGAAGGTCATCGTGTCACCCATCGTGCCACGATGAGTCTCACGATGGCCCTATGCATTTGAATTGTGGCCGTCATCGTGACACCATCGTGACACTAGTGACACGATGGGCCTCACGATGAAGCTGAGAAATCCGAACGTTGGTTCGCCATCGTGAGGCTCATCGTGCCACGATGGGACTCACGATGGGGGTTTCTATATAAGGATTTCAAGTCCGAAAATTAGAAACCCTTCTTGCAAAATTGTGAAAAATCATCCTAAACATTTCTCAAAGAGCAAAGAGCCTTCTCAATCTTTCATTGCCATTACATCTTGATTGTGAAGAGGTATTCCATAGATCTTTATTGTACTACTCTTAATTCATCCATTGGGGTATATATTGTACAAGAGTAAAATTGTTCTTAATTTCAAACATACATTTGTAGAAATCCTAAGAAGGGTTCTTGGGTTCCTAGTTGTTTTTAGGAGTGGAAATCCTAGAGTTGAGGCTTTGGGTTTCTAGCTAGGGTTAGCTAGAAGTATTAGTTGATTGCTTGTATTGAACTCCGGGGGTTTTCATATTCGTAATCACTTTCCGAAATCCCAAGGTTGGAAAGCCGAGGGTCGAGCACGTAGGGTATCCGAAGCTCGCTAAAATCTTTGTGTATTTACTTTCTTGTATTGTTTACTTTGTGCACTTGATTTTAGCATCTAGGAATTATCGAAAAAGTTGTAATAGTTTCGTTAATCCTTATTCACCCCCCCTCTAAGGATCGTATTTAGCCTAACATGAGTGACTTTTTAAACATTAGTGATCTAACTGGCATTTTTGAAACATGAGTGATATAACTGGTTTTTTTTCCAAACGTGAGTGATGTCAGAAGCTATTTGCCCTAACAATAATTCTATTAATATATTGATAATTCAGTTTGACGACATTGCCGAGCAAGGCGAGGCGAGGCCAGACGTTACAAAATACAAACACATCATTGAAACTATATAATGCTATAAATACATTGTGCTTACAACAGAAACACCGAACAAACAGAACAGTCCAGCTTCAGCTGCAGACACATAGTTCAACTGGAAGGCCTTCTACCTGGTGTACCTCCAAAAAACATCTCCATCACGGACCTCAACGCCACGCTTACCTCTGCAGTGATCTGCTCTCCTAAATTAATGTTGACGTTACCTCCTATTCCTGGATTACCAGCATCAATATCATCCTCGGGACCACCACGTTAATGCCACCCCTGGCTCATGTTTGAGGAAATGCTTGCGACTTCAGGTGTATGCTCATTTAGGTTACATGGAATAGTTGTTCTTGCTCGTCCTGCAACTTCAGGTATAGCCGTATAAGTTTACAACAATTGCACCACTCGGAGTCCTGTACAAGAAAAGAATGTGTTTCTACAACTGAAGTATTCGCTGAAGGGGTAGGCAAGCGATGATGGGGCGTAAGAGAAGCAAATGCTCCTAATCCCTTCCAAGGATTCACTTCTATCCCTCCAGGAAGTACAATTCAACTAAAAAAAGGAGTAAACTAACAGACCATTGGGGATAGAGTTGTTCCTAAATTAACTTTCACATTTGGTTCATGTATATGTACATATAATTCTAAATGAAAAGTCTGCCCCTTAGTTTAGGATTGCAAGTTAAGTTAATTAATGTGATATGCACACAAATATAATGCAATTGAATTACCTCTGCAGGCATTTGTTCTAAAAATTAATTTAGAAGAGGGCATATATCATCTGCAGGTCCACCATATGAATGTCTCCCTCTAGTCATATCCATGAGAAAACTTGCAACGTCAGATATGGCTGCTGCGTGCTCTTGGTCCTCTTGCGTATTGGTGATTTGGTTGTACATTTGGAGAGTATTTGTCTGTATTCCCCTTACTTAACTAGTGCTTCTCTGAGGGTGATGAAGTGAGCGCTTGGAAGGAACTTCGAGTATCTGTTTCTCTCCACTGCCAACCTACGATAGATTGGTAACGTTCCCTCTTCTCTGGATTCTTTAGTTATGTATATACACTTAGCGGGTGCAATGAAAGCGTTGCTCTTAAAACGTTGGCCTCAAGAATTATGATTAACGACATTAGTTTACTCAATAAGAACGCCTCCAGATACTGCTTTGAGTAATAACATTTACATATCATACATATTTATAGCTATCGAAATTCTGATGGAAAGTGTACTACAATAGAATGACCCATAGGAAGTACTTAATTAACCTTATATGTGAAGTTGCGAACACATATACACTCTAATAACCTCTGCAAGCATTTTGTCATCCAAAATTAATGTTAACGTTACCACGTACGTAGCCCATGGATCCCATCCTCAGGGCCAACATGGGAATGCATCATTTGTCTTGGTTGCATATGCTAGCTAGCAAGATCAGGTGGAACATGATTTAAATTGGTTCTCTCACTGATCGATCCAACATCAATTCGGTTCCGTCATTGGCTAAACCAAACTAGGTTCTGTTCCGATAGTTCTAAAAATTTCGGTTCGGTGTGGATCGATTCGGTTAGTTTCAAATTTGATGCACACCTGACACCCCTACTCTATGCTTCCTTACTATGACGTTGCTATCGACTTTCCTAATACACCCACCTAATCTGGTGAGATTGTCGATCAACTATTGCTGGCGGGAGTAAGGGGGATGTAGTGGGTGGTCATAGCCTCATAGAAGTGGGGTGGGTATAAAGTTGAAGATCATGTTTTTCTTTTATTTTTTATTTAATTAATAAAAAATAAATATTAAGATCTGATTAGAAAAATTTTAAGAGAACAAAACATAGAAGGACCATAACTTTCTATCAAAGTAAGTATTTATCTCTTACAAAATTCATAAAGTATAATATACATAACTTTCGGAAAGCACTTAAAACATATATACTCAAGTAAAGCTAAGGTGAAGATAATATTTTTTCAAAAGATCATGTATCAAAAATACATTTGTGTCTATTTGAAATTAATTGTTTAGATGACCATTTAAATGGTTATTAAAATTCACACATCTAAATAAATAAAAATCTTTCAACGTACCCAATTATAGTCCATCCTAATTCCTAGTCGAGACTCGAGAGAATTTGAACCTAAAAATAAGATTCCAACTTGATCCAATAAAAAAAAGTCGATCTGCATTTTCCATTCTCGGCAAAGGCCCACCAACCACCCTCGTCCTGTCCAACTTACGTAACCATCCATAAATTTATTAAATGGGTCTAGCCTCTTTGCGTCTAGCCGTTTAGACTTGCACAAGAGAGAAGTGAGAAGTGAGAACAATTCATAATCAATCATCCTTCAAAAATCCTTTACTTTATTAATTGAAATTATATTACTGGTCTTTTGATAATTTAAAAGACAAAATAGACAAATAATATAATTAAAAATGCATAAATATAATTTATTACTATGATGAAATGACAACTAAATTATAAGAAGAAAAAGGTAAATAATATTTTCAAGGCCCTACTTTCCAAGGCCCAAATTCTTTCCAAATACCCTTACCGAACCAATGAATTCAAGGTTGGAATAGTTTACCCAACCTCAGATTCACTGGTTCGGTTGTAAACCATAACTCAAATATTTCACCCAACCAGTGAATCTGAGGTTGGGTAATCATTCCAACCTTGAGTTCACTGGTTCGGTAAGGGTAATTTCGAAAAAAAATTGGGTCTTGGAAAATAAGACCTTGGAAATATATACACCCGAAGAAAAAGCAAGTTAAAGTGACAAGTATCTTAATAGAGGGAGTATGAATTTATGAAAAGGGAAGTGAGTAGTAGACTAGTAGTTTACATACGACAATAGCAGTTTAACTTATTTGCTTCTTCCCAAGTTGTTGGCTCTTAGCTCTAAATGGATTTACTTATTTTTTGATTAATTTACCACGTGATGGACTCTCGTTTATCTGGGCCTCGCCTTCGGGGTGGTCCAATAAGGGCGAGGGTCCAACTGAACTACTAACACTGGCAGGAGCCTGGAACCTTCGGGTGAAATGGTGCGCCGAGGGTTGGGACGCGCCTTGGGTGCCAGGGTCCGTCCTTCGTATAAGCTGCTACACCTGAAAGCGTGACCGTTGCCGGCCACAGACACTCCGATGCCTAAGTCAGTAAAGGAATGAG
The DNA here is from genome assembly GCA_003412495.2 of Echium plantagineum. Classification (NCBI taxonomy): domain Eukaryota; kingdom Viridiplantae; phylum Streptophyta; class Magnoliopsida; order Boraginales; family Boraginaceae; genus Echium; species Echium plantagineum. The sequence goes on along the minus strand of CM016561.1, from coordinate 14,475,977 downwards.
GAGTGCCTTAGTTAATATAGTCTTAAATGCTCTAGTAATCCATCCCTTTTCATAGGAATGAATAGTAGTATTTATACTAATAGAAGAGAGAGAAAAGATTACTCTCAAGATGGTAAGATGATGCCAAGTGTCATCATCTGAAGCCCCTGGGCCCTGGAGCGGGCCTTTACTCAAATGTATCATGGACCTGTCCATCTCCTTCTAGTCTCTTCTTTCTTGGACGCACCCTCCCCTCGGTTGGGCCAGACGAGATCCAGGATGGAGATTAGGTCACATCATTGCCCCCTTATCTTCCTATTTTAGGTCCTTAGCCACAAGTGGTAGGATGGACGTGAATCGGAAGATAAGCATAGGATTGTTGAGGCACTGCCAACCCAGTTATTGGGATCTCCGTCAACACGCCACGTGTCCGCCAGCGATTGGAGAGGAAGTTCAAGAGTCAAGGCTGAGGTCTATAAAAGGCGAGTGGGCAGTTCCATTTTGTACTTTCATCTTCTTCAACTAGCAAGTTCTCTGTAGTTTACTGTTCATCCGCAAGTTATTCCCTTAATTTTCTTACCGTACCTCTTCACATTCCTTCGGTTAGGTAAGTTTTCTTCTTTCTCAACTTGGTTCTTTCTCGTTTTCATGTCATTTTCAGATGGTTTCTGATGGTTTCTTTCCGATGTCAACGTTCTGTGATTTTCTCAAGAACTTGAGTTTCTTACTGATGGTTTTGAAAACTCTTTGAATTCCTGTGTTTGATCTTCTTTTACTTTGAATTTTGAACAAAAGGGTGTTATGGTAAATTCACCGATTTGGGACTGTTAGACTTCTTTCTCTCTATCTTCTTGAACACGATTCCTCTGGTGTGTAGATATCATCATGGACGGAACTAACTCCGAGGCCTACCAATCTAATGACAAACTGGTACGTCGATGACCGAGTCCCTTCCTCTGATTTCGTGGCATGATTTGTCTTATAGTGACTTTCCCCTTTCTGTAGATGTCCCAGGACGTACCTGTCCCCGACCAGGCCGTGGACCAAGCTTCTGACCTTGATATTACTAAGACTGCTGATCTGCCTCCCATTTCTGAGGTAGCCGGAGACGTGCCCCCTCGGAGTCATTCCTCCCCGACTCCCCCATTACTATCGTTTCAGAGGAGGGCGTGGCTTCTGAAGAAGGAAGTAGACCACGAACTGGAGGAGGAAGAATGCTGATAACTTCCAGAGGAGCTGGTTTCTCCTTTAGCCCCACAGTTGATGAATGTGGGTTCTCAAGATAAGAGGACTCCTGCGGCGGAACCTTCCACTGCCGCACATGACCACTGTGAACGAGGCCGAAGAGTCGGAGGAGGATCTGTTTAGCCTCGCTCTTCTCTGATGGTAATGCTCCCGCTTTTATTTCCAACCTCCCCTCCCCATAGACGAAAATGTAGACTTAGCTAGGATTAGGAGATTTTACGGGATACCCTCTTCTTTCCTCCTTCGTCTTCCCCATGGTGGGCGAAACCTTTTTAAAACACGAAGATGGATTCACCCCCATGCATATCCTTTCGTTTAAATGTTGGGTTTCGTCTTCCTCTTTCCACTTTCGTTGCAAACTCTTTATCTATCCTCTTCCCCGCTTCTCCTGGCCAATTCACTATTATGGCGTCAGCTGAATATAACGACCCTTCCAGGTAGCCTGTTCTCGGGCGGGAGTCACCCTACCCTCGGTCTTTTTAATAAATTTTTTACCATGACCCATAACGGACAGTATATTATGTTTTCCTTTAAACCCAATAGTAAGTTTTATGTACCCCTCGCCCTACCAAAGTTAGAGAGGCCTATGTACACCGAGCCTGTTGCCTTGTGAAAGGAAACTTTGGTGAAGGGATCCCATCAAAGTGGCAGCCTCGCCGTTTAAGTCACGGCATGAAGAAGATTAAGAGCCTCTCCCAGGACGATATCAACTTTGAAATTATAAAAGAGGGTTTTTGAGCAACCCTTACCCTGGGCGTCCTTTTGCGATGAAGGATGCCTGATGCTGGCGGGTCTTGTAAATAAACAATTTACTCAAACCGTGTCCTGGGGTATATCATCTTATTTCATATGTAGGGTTTCTTTTTCTCCTTTTACTCTTCAATTTCTAACATTTCTCCTTGATGCAGATGGCGTGCTGGATGCTGCATTAGCCGCACCCTCCGCTTTGAAGCTGGACTTTGCTCAGATGATGGGTGAGCGTGCTCCCTTAGTGGATGTGCCCGTGATACCTAATCCTCTCACGGTCCCCTTAGCTCCTCAACCTATCCAATCAATCCCCGCTGCTCCTTCTCAAGGACAACCTCTATCTCAGAAGGGACCTGCGGCGAAGTCCACCTCCACCAAAGCTTCTAAGGGCTCGACGGACGCCCCTACTTCCTCTAAGACACCGGCTAAAAGGAAGGCAGCTCCCTCTTCATCCTCCAACGCGACTAAAAGAACTAAAGGGGCTCGTCTCGCCTCAGCTGAAATCGAAGGGCCCGTCACTGGGAAGGATGGAAGCACCACTACCAAGGTAACAAAAGGGGCTGCTCGTAGCTCCTTATTCATGGTAGATGGCCGGCCTGTGGAAGTCAAGAAAACACTAAAGTATATGGCCACGCCTTACATTCTTCCCGGCGCAGCTTTGGTAATAGACAAGGAGTCTACGTGGGACCACCCGGAGGAGAGCTTTGCTGCCCTTAAACCCTTGATGTTGCAGGGAGAAGGAGAGGTCTTAGAAGAAATAGACGAAGCTGTAGACTTGACCGCGGAGGTTCTGCATCAGAATCTAAAGGTAAGTTCTTAGCCATATTCCAACTTACTATGGCACCTTTCTTTGTTTAACCTCTGTCTTTTTCAGCAAGCCAATGGGATATACTTCTTGGGACGAAGGCTTCGCCAATCAGAGATGTATAGTGATGAACTCCAGACGAAGCTGACGGACACCCGAGCCAAGCTGGATGCCGAAGTGGCACTGAGCCAATCTTGGAAGAGTGGAGCCAAAGAGATGGAGGCTCGTTTTGAGAATGAGAAGAGGGAGTCCGCGGCTTGCCGCGCCCAGCTGGCTAAGCTGAAGGCTGAGAACGAGCGTCTGAAGCGTGAAAAGGAATCCGAAGTTGCAGCTGCTCAAGCCGAAGCTTCGGACTTGAAGAAAAGGAATGCCACTCTTCACAGCCAGACCGCTCAACTCGCTAAAGCCACGGTTGCTTTGAAGAACTCTATTCCGGTGACTGTTAGCCAACAAGTTCATCAATTCATGCAGAGCCCCGTCTACCGTGCCACAATCTATAAAGCCCAATCTTGTATTTTATCTGAATTTGTAGCTGTAAATTCGGAGAAGTGTCCTGAGCTTGCCTCTTTAGCTAGTGAGTTTAGGACATTGAAGGATCTGCCCGACCCCTCTGCCTCGTTATCGGAGATATGTCCTCCTTAAATTGTAAACACTGTTGTAATCTTGGTTTTTATGAAATGAATGATGTTTAACTTCTGTTTTTATTTGTATCTCCTGGTATAGCTGCCCCCTTGCAAATATGTATCTGTGGTACTGATATTTATTGTATTTGACCTAACCATACCATGAGCCCCTATTGAGAAGGTTGAAAACTTTTATGGTCCCCTCTAGGTGGTCTTGGGTTATGTATAACCTTGTGTGATATGTCCCATGAGAGTTCTAGATTCTTAGCTGAGGCCTCGGTTAATGTGTATGACATGTCCGAGGCTCAGTTTTGCGAAACTCTTGTGATATGTCACATGAGAGCTAGATTCTTAGCTGAAGCCTCGGTTAATGTGTATGACATGTCCGAGGTTCAGTTTTGCGAGACTCTTGTGATATGTCACATGAGAGTTCTGTATTTTTAGCTGGCCTCGGTTAATGTTTGTGACATGTCCGAGGCTCAGTTTTGCGAGACTCTTGTGATATGTCACATGAGAGTTCTGTATTTTAGCTGAGGCCTCGGTTAATGTTTGTGACATGTCCGAGGCTCAGTTTTGCGAGACTCTTGTGATATGTCACATGAGAGTTCTGTATTTTTAGCTGAGGCCTCGGTTAATGTTTGTGACATGTCCGAGGCTCAGTTTTGCGAAACTCTTGTGAGAGGTCACATGAGAGTTCTGGACTTTTAGCTGTTGCCTCGGATAATCGTGTTTGACGTATCCGAGGCTCAGTTCTGCGTGACTCCTGCAATAATATTTCTTCGGACAAGCATAAAATATGTATTGAAATTCACAGTTATACAAAAGTGTGTTCCTTCCTTAGGATTTACATATCCTTCTCATTAATAATGATACCTGACTAGCTTCGTCACATGCCACGTCCTAGGTACAGGCTCTCCGGTTAACTCTTGTAATTTGTATGTCCCTGCTCCCAAGATCTCAGCGATCCTGTATGGGCCTTCCCAGTTTGGGCTAAGCTTATTGACTTCCTTTGGATGAGCTGCTGGGTATGACCTTAGAACCAAGTCTCCAACTTTGAACGCTCTGTTCTTCACCCTTCTGTTGTATGCTCTGGACATTAAGCTTTTATACCTTTGTGTATTATATAAAGCTTCGTCTCTCTTCTCATCCAAGAAGTCTTTTTCCTGGCGTAGCCTTGAATCATTTTTTGTTCATCAAAGCCTCGCTGCCTGAATGTGGGTAGTCCTACCTCTGCTGGGAGTAATGCCTCTGAGCCATAAACTAAGCTGTAGGGAGTCTCGCCGGTTGCTTTTGAAGGTGTTGTCCTCATAGACCATAGCACCACTGGCAATTCTTCAATCCAATTGCCCTTGAAGTTTCGGCCTGTAGTAGATTTTCTTGATACCATTAAAGATAACCCTGTTCATCATTTCAACTTGACCATTTGCTTGTGGATAGTAGACCGGAACGAAGCGTTGCTCGATGTCATATTTGACAAAAGTCCTTCAACACCTTTCCTTCGAATTGCGGGCCGTTGTCTGACACCAGGATCTTTGGTATGCCATATCTTGTGACAATATGTTTCCATATGAATCTTACCACATCATCGCCCTTGTTTTTGCTAACGGCGCGGCTTCCACCCACTTACTGAAATAATCCACGGCTACTATGACGTACTCCACGTTTCCTCTTGCTTTAGGTAATTTACCCACCAGGTCAATGCCCCACATAGCAAATGGGATTGGATTGATTATTGGTGTCATGGTCGTTGCTGGTAAGTGTGAGGCTGGGCCTTGTCTTTGACAAGCGTTGCATTTTCTGACAAACTCTGCAGAATCTCTCTTTTTAATGTTGGCCAGAAATAACCTGTCCTTGTTATCTTCAAGGCTAAGGCTCCACCTCCTATATGACTCCCACACCAACCATTGTGTACCTCCCCAATATCTTAGCCGCGTCCTTTGTGGCCACACAGAAGTAAGGGACCGTCCCAAGACTTTTTACAATTCCCCATCGAAAACACAAAAAGCGGAAGGACCTTGTCTTCACTTTGCGTGCCTCGTCCTCCTTGAGTGGTAAATCCCCCTGGGTTAGATATTTGACGAGAGGTGTTCTCCAATCCTCCTCCTCTTGTAGGACAGTATGCACCTGTTTTATTGGTGAGCTGGTATATCCCTTACTTCCACGAAGGTGTCTTTGGGTAAGTCTTCATACCAAACAGTAGCTAACTGTGACAAATAATCTGCCTCTTTGTTTTCCAACCTTGGTACATGTTCGAAGCTGATCTTCTTAAAGGATTGTGTCATGCTATTGTCTTTGTCTGGTATACCACTAGAGACTCGTTCTTCACCTCGCTATGGCCATTTACCTGATCTATCACCAGCTTAGAGTCTGCCCTGACCAGTATCTCCTGGACGCCTAAGCTTTTGGCTAGCTGAAGGCCCGCCAACAATGCCTCGTACTCGGCCTCGTTGTTGGTGGTGGGAAAAGTAAACCGTAGTGCATAACTGAATCGTACCCCTTGAGGGCCCTGGAGTACTATGCCAGCCCCCGAGCCTTTGCTATTTCTAGCTCCATCCACATTTAGTATCCATAAGGGCTCCCATGCCTCCCTCGATCTGGCCTGGGTCTGACTCATTCCTTGGGTTTGTGCATTCATTGACAAAATCGGCTAAGGCCTGAGCCTTAATACTCGTTCTAGGACGAACGATATATGGAACTCACTCAGTTCAATAGCCCAGGTAGTCAATCTTCCTGATAAGGCAGGGCTTGATATGATTCTCTTCAAAGGCTGGTCCGTAACCACCTCAATGGGATGAGACTCAAAATAAATTTTTAGACCGTCTCGCTGCAATAACCAGTGTGAATGCAAACTTATCTATCAATGGGTAATTGACCTCCGAGCCTCGTAGCACGTGACTTACATAATATATTGGTTTCTGGATGTTTTGTTGTTCTTTAAACCAACACCGCACTCACCGCCCCTTCAGCTACGGCTAGATACAATTGTAAGGTTTCCCCTTGATCTGGGTGTGTCAACAATTTAGGACTAGCCAAATATTGTTTCAACTCCTCAAAAGACTTGTTTGCACTCCTCATCCCAATGGAATTTTGTAGGGGCTCGCCTTAGATTTTGAAGAAAGGGAGGTTGCGTTCTCCTGATTTTGAGATAACCTGCTTAAAGCTGCCAAACACCATTCAACCTCATCAATTCTTTGTAACTATTGGGTGGCTGCATGTCAATCAGAGCTTTAATCTTGTCTGGTTCGGCTCTATCCCTCTCTTACTGATCATATAACCCAAAAACTTTCCGGACGTAACCCCAAAGGAACACTTGTCAGGGTTATCGTAACTTGTTCTGGCGAAGCCTTTTCCAGTTGTCTCGGTCAGATTTGTGATGTGGTCTGCGCGTTCTTGCTTTTTACAAGCATGTCATCTACATATATCTCCATATTCCGGCTGATTTGAGATGCAAACCTGTTGTTGACCATTCTTTGATATTGTGGCCCCTGCGTTTTTCAAGCGAAAGGCATAACCTTCCAATTAATAGAGACCATACTCTGTTATAAAGGCAGTTTTTCGGCTTCGTCCTCGCACATCTTGACTTGGTGATACCCCTGGAAGCATCCATGAAATCAAAAACTTCATGACCAGCACTTCCATCTACCAACCTTGCCAGACATGGTAGTGGGGTAAAAATCTTTGGGGCATGCCTTATTCAGACTTGTGAAGTCTGTGCACATCCTCCATGTATTGTTTGGTTTTTTCACTAAAAAACCACATTAGCAATCATGTAGGAAACTTCAATTCTTCAATTGCCCCGGCCTTTATCAGAGTCTCGACCTCCTCTCTGATTGCTTTATTCTTAGCTTCATTGAACGTTCTTCTTTTGTTTGACTGGTATTGACGAGGGTCCACATGAAGTCTATGTACCACTACTCTTGGATCTATTCCAGGCATGTCCTGGGGTCCCCATGCGAAGACGTCTTGGTAGCTGCGGATCAGTGCGATCAGTTCTGCCTATGAGGCGCGTCTAACTTGGTTCCAATTCTAAAAGTTTTAGCCTCGTCCTGAGGTTGAAAGGAACCTTCTCCACATCCTCATGTGGGGCGTACGTCTCCACTTGTTTCTCCTTTGGAGAATTATCCTGTTCCTTGCCCGTTGTAATCCTAATCT